>SADC01001204.1:3088114-3103082 GCA_004194705.1 Ditylenchus dipsaci
GCTCATAGGTATGGGTTGAAAAGGGGCGGAGCCTAACACCCTCCCATACCTATGGGCTTCTCTTTGAAAATGCCCCATAGGTATGGGGCATAAAGGCGGCATCCTTTGATCGGTAAAAACTTGGCCTCAGTACTACTCACACAAAAAAAGAACTTTTTTCAGAAGACTGATCGGTGCAGAAATGATCAGAATTAAATTCTGAAGAAAACGCAATATTTGTAACGAACGGCCTTTTCAATTTAAAAGTACACTAGCTCCAAATTCAATATGGTCAAGAATATTTTATCAGTATGTCTTTTTCCTTCTTTTCCTTTCTCCAGCCTTAGGGTTTGAAGGCTGTTCCAGTTATTTGTAAAACTTTTTGTACAAAAACTTATTTCTCAAAATACCTGAGATTGCGGTCTCCACTTCTGATCTGCTTCATTAAGATCGAAAATAAGGGGCTTGGCAAAATTTTGATTTTCAGTTCCATTTATAACAAAAGAATAACAGTAAGTAATCAACAGGCTAGCAAAATATACAAAGAAAAGAAGGTTGCTTCTATAGAGCAACATAAAATTTGCGCGCAAAATTAGGCCATTTTCACAATATTTCAAAATTGACTTTAAATATTAAAAAATTATTATAAACTTATATGTTTCTTGTTGACAAAAGCAGTTTATAATAAGTTTTCTTACGTCTGAACCTAAATTGTTTGGCGAAGGAAATCGATTGCTTTGGTTGTACTTGTAATTTTTATTATGTGATCATTGACCAACTTCTCATCAGACTTGCTTCCTAAATTTTTTTATTAATTGTTTGATTGAGCGCATAAGGACTGAACGGTGTAATAAATTACATTTTATTTTTGATATGTGAACAACATCACAACATTTAGTTGAAAAAAAAACACTAATAGGCCTGAGACTAAAGATTGCGCTGATAATTTATCTTAAATTAAGTCCTCAAATTTGAAAAAAAAAAAACATTTATTTTAAAAATATGCATTGTACATTTAATTATTGGCTAAACTCAAAATTGTCCTAACTCAAAATTGCGATTTAACCACTTAAAAAAGATGTTTTACGTCCTAAAACATACAGAAAACATGTTTTAGGTGGGGTCGACACTTTTTTTAAGAAAAATTTTTTGACACAATTATGGTCATTTTTGACTAAAAATGCTAAAAATTTGCCAATTTCGAATAAAAACTTTTTGTTAGTGTTTGGGCGCCTTTTAAAAATCATCAGCTCACGAGGGCATCTTGGACTTAGGCTTAGGCTTTAGGCTTAGGCTTAGGCTTAAAACTTTTAGCTCTTTTTCGATTTTTTGTCATTTTTGGTCAAATAATTTTTCTTAAAAAAGTGTCGCCCCCCCCCTCCCCCCCCACCTAAAAACATGTTTTCTGTATGTTTTAGGACGTAAAACATCTTTTTAAGTGGTTAAATCGCGATTTTGAGTTAGGACATATAATACAGTGTGGCCTAATTATTAAAATGTGTATGTATTAGTTAAAAATAATAATTCGGTATTTTTCACTAGGTTCAGCATTACTTCAAGCAGATTCAAACACGTCTATCTGAAAAAATTCACTATAAATTTTTTATCATGCATCGTCAAAACTTAAGAGACGTACCGTATTTTTTCTAATAAGTCGACATGTAGGCTTATTTTTTGGATGCCCAAAATCGGAAAAATTGGGGGTCAATCTCGAGATTTTTAGGTGAAAATGCAAAATCGAAAAAGCGGAATCAGTGCAGTTCGTGAGAACTAAGAAAACGCAAAAAGCTGATATGAAAAATATTCACTCTTGGCTGAAATATAGGCCCTTTAAGTCAAAGTGTCGGCTTACTGGAGCATGTCGACTTTTAGGAGGAAATACGGTAATCTGTAATTTGCAGGTTTTTGTGGCACAGATATTTGTTCGAATTTTATTTCAACGCACATGGTATATAGCAAGCAACTCCAAATTTAAAGCTGAGCAATATGTTCTCAGGTGTCAACATCAATTTGTGCTGAAAATTTGGCTCCATTCCACAACGTGGGAAGGGGAGGGTGTTTTGGACTTGGTCCCCACAGTTATTTTTTAGGACTTTTTAGGCTTTAGGCTTAGGCAAGCGTAGGCCAGCGTATGTTAGGACGAACTCAAAATATGTTTAGAGGTCCATCCTTAGATACGCTGGCCTACCCCTCCGTAAATTTTAGTAAAAAAATCACATAAAAAAACAACAGGGGAGCCAAGGCAAAAAACCCACCATTGTGGAATAGGGCCGAAAAGTTTGAGTTAGGGGACTGATTTATAAAAACATATTGCTCATATTGGAATCAATTAATATATAACATATGAGGCAGAAAAAATCGAAAAAATGGTAGTGCCACAAAAACCTAGATTATGTCTCTTCTGAATAAATCGCTGTTACCTTTTTTAACAAAAACCATTTTCACACGCAGATGTTCCACAATCTTCACCACTCAGACATTTTGGTTTGTCAGCAGGGGGACGTTTACAAATGCAATGCGTATCTACGCATTGACATCCAAATGGGCATTGACACAAATCCTTGCACTGCTCATCATTATCACATACAGATTGAGCAAAATGTGTGGAGCAAACCAGCAGACATAGAACAATTAGGAAGAAGTGCATTTTAACTAAAACCTAAATTAAAATAAAAAAATGAATCTTTACTCAAATATATCTGCCTATGCGGCCCTATTGAACCTTAGAAGCATTAATTTTAGCTTGGACCCTCCCGTTTTTTTTTTTGTTAAAAATGCCTTGGCCCCCTGTCTATATCAATTATGATGATTGTGGAATTGTGGTGATCAGGGTGATTATGGTCAGCACAATCACCTCAACCATGATCAACCATCACTTTCAAAACAATAGGCCGACCAAGGCATTTTCAATAAAAAACAACAGGTGGGAACAATCTAAAACTATTGCCTACTTAAGGTCAATCGGGCTCACATGCATATGGTACAAGTTAATTTTATAAGCAGTTTATTGAGTAAGTTTGACATTTAACCACCATGCAAGCAGTTAAGCACAAATTCAAATTCCTACCTAATTTTGTCAATAATATTTTAAAATCATTTTTTTCGTGCATTCCGATTCAAAGTTTATGTGTTAGTCAATATAGAACACAACGAAGGTGTAGAGCAACGGAAATTTTCTCACTAGTCTGATCTGACAGTGTCTATCTCAAAAACGTTTCTTTTGTAAAATAACTGTAAAAAGAATTTTAGGTGACTACAAAACTCAATTTTTCATAAGCCAAAACTTAAAATATGTGTGTTTTGAAGTTTTGAAAAAGGCAGTTGGGTGAAAAAAGACATTCCGATCATTTCACGGGAAAAGGGCAGAATTGCGAACTAAAAATTTAGAAAAAATTACATTTGGCCAAACAAGTACAATTTGGTTATTTTTCGTCAAAAAATGCCATTTTATATAGTGCTTGTTGATTTTAGAGCACCGAACAAAAAAAATTTCGATGTAAAACCTCAAAAATGAAAAAGATTTCGAGTCCCGGAAATTTACAAACGTTTTTCAAAAGTACAGTTCGACACTCCGGAAAAGGGCCATTTTATCCAGTGCTTATTCCCATTTTGAAGCGAAAAAAAAATTCAAAAATAAAAAATTGGGTCTCCAAGAAGGCCCAATCATTTAAAAGGGACTTTTCGGAATACTGTGCTGAGATGATGTTGGGTCGACATGTAGGAGCACTTAAAAAAGTGGATTTGGAAAAGGGTGGTATATACAAGAAGCGCTGACAAACTTACGTTAAACCGAACATAAATTGAATGTTTAAGAGAACTAAAATTTTATTTTAGCGCTGCATTTATAAGTTTAGCAATAAAAGAAAGTTTTAATGGTATGTTATTTCAGACAAGAATTTACGAAAAAATTGCTGTTTTTAAATATAATAAAAGCGAAATGTTCTCTTGTACTTTGAGAAAAAATACATTTAGAAGAAAACTTTTTCAAGCAAATTTGTATCTTTAGTGTTGCCGATATGTTTTGGTAACAATTTTAAAGCTCTAGAAATGCACTTTGTGAAAAAGCTTCGTAAAGTGCATTTGCCCTTCTTTTAACTTAGATTTCTTTAAACGAGATTGAAAATTATGACTTTTATATATTTAACTGTAAGCTGTTTTAAATATGTTCTCTCATAATTTTTTCACGGGCAAACCTTTTTTTGTAGCTTATTTACTTATTTACCCTTTTGCAGCTGATTTTTCTGCTTTATAGCTGATTCAAAAAGTATATGCCCATTTTAACTGACTGGGCTAATATCAGGAAGGTAGCCAGATTTTTCAGATGAACTTTGTAGAAGTAACATTACGCGAAAAATTCCGCAATAAAATAAAACCACAGTCAAACATCGATTTAGCGATACTTAAGGCAAAACTTACAAAACGAATTTCAAATTTTATAGTGAGTTGCAGACTTAGATTTAAGTTTCATAAGCAAATCGACCATGTTGAACACGATTCCGGCGTCAGAATCTACAAATTGCTGAGCGTGGTATAAGTTTTAAGCTGAAAATGCTTTTTAGTTGTTCAAATTCCTAAACTAAAATGGCCGTTTTCTCTGCTGCTAGACGGTTTTTTTTAAATTTTTTTCGGCCGTGTTCTAGTATTTTTCATGTTCTAGAGAATAAGCTGAACTCTCCGAGTATTTATAAATAATGTACGAGACAACGAGGCATACCAACCCAAAAAACTCTCTCTGAAAAATTATGATTTTCGCACAAAAATGGCTCTGGCGCGATTATTTTCCAAACACACACAGCAAACTTTACGCTCATTATAAAGCGCAGAGAATTCTGATGAAAAATAATCATGGTGTGCTTGGGTGGGATTGCAAAATGAGCGAGATATAGGCAAAAGAAGAACTTTTTTTGCAAAAGGCCTTAGGTACACTTGTCTTAGGTCACTTTCGAGTGATCACTGTATCATATATTTTTATTGTTTTTAGGGCCAAAAAATCACTTCTGGATATAAATCGAAGGGAATATCTCGCCATTTTATATCGATGAATTTAAGCAAAGCGTAAAAAAACGCCAAATGAAACTATGCTAAACAACTAAGGCTGAACTATAGTGTGATTTTTCAAAAATCATGACATTACTGGTTCAGAGCGGTAGCTGACCCTTAAATATTTACTTTTTTCCATTTTTTCACGATTATGTTTACCATTATCTTCTGAACCAAAACATACTTTTAGTACACTCCGTCTTTCAACAATAAACAGCCACCTTTATAGAGATCACATCCATTTAAAAAAGAAAAAAACGACTCTTCATTTCAAAAAACTGTTGCAGTTTTGTACTTATAATTGGAGACCGGCATTTTCCCTTTGGCGATGTTGCGATGTGATCTTTTTTAGCCGAAATATTTGCGTGCGATGCGACTCTCGATTTAACATACACCCAAAAAGTTCGTTCCCGCCTAGGGTCCGACACTTTTTTTAACTCACTTTTCGACATTTTTTTACTTATTCTGTTTTGACAGTCTGGTCCCAAATATCGCGAGGATTTCGATTTTGCCGATCGTTTTTCAGAAGCATAAAATATTTACATCTAAAAAAGTAAAACCTCGATTTAACATACGCCTGTTTTGGATTTAGGCGTATGTTTAAAAACGTGTCGGACCCTAGGCGGGAACGAACTTTTGGGTGTATGTTAAATCGAGAGTCGACTGTATATTCAATTTTATTCATATCCAGACAACACCAATCACATCAAAAATTCTAATGAACACTAATAAAAGTATTTGAAAAACGCATAAACAAGCATAGATGCCTTTGTAATAAAAAAATTGCAAAAAGAATGTAGGATATCAGCAAAAAAATAACCAACTAGTTTGTAGATTGATGCTATTTAAGAACCTTAACTTTAGATTCTGAAGTTAAGAATGTCGACTTTGGCGTTATGCAATTTTTTATTTTAAACGAGTTTGCAAAAAAAGTTTGTGATGTCTTGACAAATTGCGATGCGATGTTGCGATGTTTTCATAATCATGCGTGCGATGTTACGATGCGATGTTTTGGGTCCAAACTCGCTGCGTGCTATGCGATGTTGCAATGTTAACATAGCATCCTGCAGGTCTCTACTTATAATTAATTGTCTTTGCTGTTATATTTTATTATTCTTTTTCTTAAAAATAATTAGGGTGCAAAATTTGCTATTTTTCTTTTTGTAAAAGTCTGCCTATATGGCTTGACGACAATAATAGTGATTAATGGATTAAAGACTGGAATCCAGTGCGTAGTTGCCGTCAGAAACACTGATAAGTAAGCATCATTCCTTTCTTTGCTATTCAAAATTGAAACAATAGTGCCTATGATACTTACGAAACCTGTTATCAGAGGAAGAATTGCCTAAAACATTGAAAATAGATTTTTATTACAGTCAAACCTCGATTTAGTGGCACCCCCAAAAGTTCGTTCCCGCCTAGGGTCCGACACTTTTTTTAACCCAATTTTCGAAATATTTTATCGATTCTGTTATGACAGTCTGGTCGCAAATATCGTAAGGATTCTAATTTTGCAGATCGTTTTTCGAAAAGAAAAACAAGCAGTATTCAGAAAATCTCCAAGACATAGTTCACCTTCTTATTTTCAGCCTAAATACCCCCAAAGCTAAAAAAAAAGTACCACTTTTCCAGTCACTTGCAAACTCTGAGAGTCTGTATTTCTGCGGGTAAATGGATATCGAAGTTCTGAGGGAAGGATCACTGTATGCATATCGTAAGTAATTTAGAAAAAAAACGTTTAAGTACCGTATGGTCCGAATTCGCCCCCGAGTTGTTTGTGGCCATAATTTTTTTATTTCGCAGCATTTTTCCGAGATCTTTTTTTGTTCGAAAGAACAGTGGTTGAACAAACTTTTGGCATATAAACCGCTTAAATTTGTGGTCTAGAGAAAAACTTATGGCTTGTTGAAAATTTCCCCCATTTTCCGCTCGAAAACGGTCATTTTGCACTAATTTTAAGCAATTTTTGACTGAACCAAACACAAATTAACAATATGAATGGAATGACAACACATGCATAACAATCTTTATTGAATCAAGTGATCTAAACAACTGACAAGACACCAAAGTAACCAATCATTTCACTCATAAGACTGTTCGACACTTTTTCCTTGAACTTCAATGCATTTCTGGAGACGTTTCTTGTAGGCATCAATTGAGCGATCAATCATTTCTTGCGGCATTTCGTCAAAAACATGCTGAACTCTTGCCTGAAGATCCTCTAAATTCGTCGGCTGTGTTCTGTAAACGATTGACTTGACATAACCCCAGAGGAAGAAGTCGCAAGGAGTCAGATCCCGGAGAATAAGGAGGTTTTTGTTGCTCCGTCTGGCGGCCTATCATGTCTTCCGAACTTTCTTCTGTACTCGATTTGGACAGGCTTTGGCTTCTCATGCTTTGAATACCAGATGACACTCCAGACTTTCTGCTCGATCGAGTAATCCATATGCCTAAAAACAGTTGTTTTAAACTTTCAAAAAATGACCGTTTCGAGCGGAAAATGGGGTAATTTTCAACAAGCCATAACTTTTTCTCTAGACCACAAATTTAAGCGGTTTAAATGCCAAAAGTTTGTTCAACCACTGTTCTTTCGAACAAAAAAAGATCTCGGAAAAATGCTGCGAAATAAAAAAGTTATGGCCAAAAACAACTCGGGGGCGAATTCGGATACGGTATAACTTGAATACAGCGTTGCCAAAGTGATTCCTCTAATTTTAGCAATCTTAAATTTTTTATAACGTGAATTTGTAAAACTGCTGTTTGCGTCTAATTGGAATTGATAGGAAAAGTTTGTTTTGGTTTATGATGACAAGAGGCTAGAAAAAAGTGATTAGCGGGATTTCTCATTTGCGGCCAGAATAAAGTAATTAGCGGCCAAAAACGAGTAATTAGCGGCCAAAAAAAAGTACCGTCCTTTTGAAAAGTATGCAGTCAAACCTCGATAATCCGCCACCCCAAAAAGTTCGTTCCCGCCTAGTGTCCGACACTTTTTTACCCCGAATTCTGAACATTTTTGCTAGTTCTGTTTTGACAGTGTGGTCGCAAATACCGTGAGGATTCCGATTTGGCCGATCGTATTTCAGAATTATAAAATTTTTTTGTCTAAAAAGCAAAACCTCAATAAACCGCCTCCCTTTTTTCAAAATAGGGTGACGGTTTATCGAGGTTTTGCTTTTTTAGACAAAATTTTTCATAATTCTGAAAAACGATTGGCAAAACCGGAATCCTCACGGTATTTGCGACCACACTGTAAAAACAGAACTAGCAAAAATGTTCAGAATTTTGGGTAAAAAAGTGTCGGACCCTAGGCGGGAACGAACTTTTTTTTGTGGCGAATCATCGAGGTTTGACTGTAAGATCTAGAGACTGAAAATAAGTAGAAATTTTACAAATTAGTACGTTTGAGAGCCCTGTGTAAGGCAAATTACTTAATCACCTGTAAAATTAATATCAAAGTCATCTGTATATCATTCTCAGCTTTCTTGGAGTGCTTGTGCTTCTTGATAACATTTCTGGTTTTAAATCCACTTACAAATATAAAAACATAGCACATAACACCAAATAGTATGGAGTATATAGTGTTGAAAAGATGTAAAACAGAGCCCTTAAAAGGTTATGTAGGATACCGTGTAACCTCTGTCAATCCAGCTCCCCCCTCCCATCTTTTTGACTAGGATTTCAGAGTTAAGGCCATTTTTAATTTACAATTTCGAAATTTTTCAGAGGTTGAAAATTAATCCCTCATAGGGTTTGGCACAGGTTATACGGCATGAATTTTTTGTATTTTCTGGCGATTTTCTTACTATGAGTATTGTCTCTGTTTAAAAATTTCAGGCGAAACTCATGCTAACTTTTATTTTTTGAGGTGCTAAATAGAGTCTTCGCTTCTGCACAATAACACCGCATTCAATTTTTTTCTATTGAAATTTGTGGTCACATTTCTGTTAGTTTTATTAGTAAAAGTTGTTGTATTTCTGATAGGGTCTTTTGTACTTTTTCCAACTAGCTCCTAGGTAGCTTAACTATTGTCATCGATTTTCTCGGGAAAATTGATAAGCCAGGAAGCGACCTACGCAAATTAAAAAAAAATGGTGTAGTAACTTTGTATCACCCTGTACTTATAGAGATGACTAAAATTTTTAAAGAAAAGGTTTGATAAACTTTTAAAAAACTTCAATGAAGTTTTTTTTTATTAAAAGGTACTTATTGGGTTAGACCCCTCTATCTCTTAAAATAGAATTTTTGTTAAGTGAACATCTTGTTTTATTTCTATTAATTTTACAAAATTTTGATAATGTGAGCGCTGAACGTGATTTCGAAATGATTAACTAGAAAAATAAAAGTTTTTTTTCATAGTTTTTATTTTTTAGAGGTAGGGCGCCAACAAATAAGTACTTGTGATTTGGCTGATTAAATAAAATATTGTACGAAAATAAAAAGCAAAAAATATCTTACCGATTTTTCTATACAACTTATATGACTGCTGTCAATATGGGTTATTTGCTTTATTTGAGGACTCCAAGTATATGATTCTAGAGAATTCGGATAGCAACTTAAGCAATAACAAACTGCTAGAATGAGAGTGAACAAGCAGGCTACTCCAAGCATACAAAAATACTTAATTGCTGACACATGTATATTTCTAAAAAGAATATTCAATAAGGATTACTTCTATGTAAGCTTGAGATAATCTCACATTCGTGTTTGTCGTCAGATAAGTCGACCCCGATTTCGATCATAAAGTCACTCATAGTTCAAAAAAATATTTACCGTAATTCCTCTAATAAGCCGCCCCCCCCCTCCCTAAATTCAAAAAACTGGTTTCTGGCATTATGTTTTTGACCTATGTTTCGAAGACCACTGTTAGGCAAGTCACCATCTATTTTGTAGCTCATCTTACTGGCTACAAATTGAGGGGTAACTTGCCAAAGAGGAGTCTTCGAAAAATGCGTCAAAAACACAATGCCAAGAACACGATTTTGAATCACAGGGGGGCGGCTTATTAGAGAAATTACGTACTTAGAATCTTTATTTTCTTAAAAGCTCACATGAAACTGTGGTAAAAACACAAATTTTAGGTTATCTCCGGCCTGTGAGCACTCTGCACGCATGTTACGATTCTAATTGTTAGTTTATATTTAGAAAGTGAAACTCCCCTCGCAAAATCGCTGTATTGTTTTATTATATACAGTAATTACAATATATTGTATATTATATATGTTATATTTTATATATTATAAAAATAATACACTGTATAATATATATATTGTATATATTAAGTATTTTATATATTATATGTTGTATATATATTGTTGTATATATGGTTTGGGACTAAATCACTTTTTTAATTTTTCCATGCTATTAGATACATGTTCGAGTAATTTTGCTTTATTTTTAAAGGGCCATTGCCACCTGTTTTGAATTGTCCCCCGCCAATTCAAATTTTTTCGCCTAATCATTGAACTTCTGTACGAATTTTTCAGCTTGGTTTCTAACAAAACAAGGCCTAGGATTTAATTTCAGGTATAGTTTTGTTAGAAACCAAGTTGAAAAACTCGTGAGTAAATCCAACGATAAAGAAAAAAATTTGAATTGGCGGGGACAACCGTTGTAGGAGACGGCAATGGCCCTTTGAAAGGGAAAATTTGGGGAAGAGAGGCTTAGTACCAGTGCTCTAAATGGCAGCGGTGTGGCACCGGCCACAGCGGCACCGCCGGTGCACATTGCAGTGCCCGTGCCAAAATTTCAGAGGTTGGTGCCGGTGCCGTAATTTTAGAGGTCAGTACCCGGTGCGGTGGTCGGTGCGGTGGCCGGTGCCAAAATTTTGGAGTTCGGTGCCCGGTACGGTGCCGGTGCTGAAATTCTAAAATTTAGAGTATTGCTTTGCACCCCTTGCTAAGATGGAAAAAATATATAGTACCTGCATATAGCCAAGTATCTGTAAAAAAATTGCACAGCGCTGGAAGACATTACTATGTAGTAACTAAAAACATAAAGTGGGAAGAAAAAGGTGTGAAACGGTGGGCTAACGACTCTAGCCAGTCCAGTGTGGTAAAAAATGAAATAGTTGTCTATAAACAACATTACCTAAAAATAAATTTAACATTTTTTTTATAAAAATAATATGTTCTACCGGTTGAACAAATGCGTTAACAAAAGTTAGGCATATGTCTATTACACATGTTTGTAGAAGAATTAAACTGTATTCTTTCAACTCTTTTGTTGTTTTCTTCCATATCAGCTATATAAATAGAAGAATATTTAGAAGAATATATAAATAGAAGAATATTAAGAAAAGGGCTAGTGAAAAACATAGGTGAGCATTAGTAGTACCTAAGCCAACTTTTGTATATCAAAGGATGCCGCCTTTGTGCCCCATACCTATGGGGCACTTTCCAAGAGAAGCCCATATGTATGAGAGGGTGTTAGGCTCCGCCTTTTTTGACCCATACCTATTGAGCACTATTGAGAAATGTAGGTCACAACAGCTGTTACCTATTTCGAAATATTATTGCAATAATATTTCGAAATATGTAACAGCTGTTGTTGACCTATATTGTTGCGAAATCGATAACAGCTGCTGGAAAAAGCCTCATAGGTATAGGCTTGAAAAGGGGCGGAGCTTAACATCTCCTATACCTATTGGCTTCTCTTTGAAAGTGCCCCGTAGGTATGGGGCACAAAGGCGGCATCCTTTGATATACAAAACTTGGCTTAGGTACTACTAGCATTTATCTAATGAATAATACTTGTAGCTTAAACAAATAAAACATTAAAAGACCATACTTGTTGATGCAAATGAAATTTGGCAAATTCAAATGCCCGCGGGACACTTCTCTTTTGTTTCTCACTGTACTCTTTTGAGTCGCTCGAAATGGGAAGGAGCAGCCTGTGCCGGTTCAAATTGTGCCACCGCAAATTGTGCCAAAATCAAGAGCAATGTTCGGCAAATATTTACCGAATATTGCTCTTGATTTTGGCACAATTTTCGGTGGCAAAATTTGAATTGGCACAGGTTGCTCCTGCCCCTCGAAATAACTCCAAAAAGTAGAGTGCGAGACAAAAAAAAGTGTCCTGCGCGCATTTGAATTTGTCAAATTCTCATTTGCATCATCAAGTATGGTCCTTTCAAGAAGAAGTTTTTTTCTGAAAATTAAGTTTTTAGCATCTGACAATCCACTGCCTATTCGAAATCGTAGTGTTGGCAATGTATTAGGTCAGACAAACAGCACCACAAAGAGGTTCTTTTGGGTGCAAATTTTAAATCAAACAAGCCCGTAAAAAAGGTAAAAAACGTCGATGTGAAATATTTTGCCAATACTTTGGCCCTATCCAAACAGGGAGTTGCCTTGGTCTCCCTGCTGATTTTTATGGCTTCTTTAGACTTAGGCGAGGGTAGGCCAGGTATGTTAGGACGGATTCAAACATATTTTATACTCATGTTTGAGTCCGTTCTAACACACCTTGGCTTGGTTTTGCCTGAGCCTAAAGCCTAAAGAATCAAAAAAATTAACAGCGGGCACCAAGGCCAAAAAAACCCCGCTTTGTTAGATAGGGCCGATACTTTGCTTATTATTTTGATTATTAATTTAGGCGAAGATGTAGGGTGAACAACGTTAAAATTGGGTGTTTAAAAACGCTTTCTGTAATTTTAGAAAAGTCCATAAGTTCAGGTAATGCCTAAAAGTAGATTTTGAAAAAAGGCGAACAAGGTGAACCATGTACACGACTTCGTTGCAGGTTAGGTTGCGGATTATCATAGGCAAAAATAAATTACCTAAGTTTGTCATTAATAGTTATTAAAATTAAATAAGTAAATGCACTAGATGCTCTGTAGCAAGGCACTTATCAATAGTCTATTTTAGATGTGTAATTTATAATGTGTTTTAATAGGCTTATATAAATAATTATCAAAGTGTTAGGCACTCTATTGAAGACAAGCTAAAAAGTAAAGTAAAATTATTTTAATTACACTCAAATCTCGATATAGTGAAACTCTGATACAGTGACACCTTGATGTCGGTTAGTAGTTTTGGCTAAAAGAAAATGACTTATAGTGAAGAAAATGCTCCAATATAGTAACACCACAATGACGGTCCCGTGGGGTATCACTATATCGAGAGTTGACTGTTGAGAGTTGACATTTTCGGCTTTATACAGTCACACTCGATTTAAGGTGTTGTATAGTGTGATTTGTATCACCTGTTGTCTTGCAGTGATATATTATTCTGTTAGTATATAAGGTCTGAACGTCGGTGTTCAGGATCAGTTTGTGTCCGAATAAAGCTATTAAGAAGTCGTGTGCTCTCGTCTCTCTCTAGCTAGTCCCGAGGATACAACATTGGCGTACTCGCAATGGATGTGAACCAATTCCAGCAATTTATGGTGGTGCAGCAGCAACAGCAAGCAGCGATGGCTCAGCAGCAGCAACTTCAGCAACAGCAACATCAAGAAGTGGTGGCTCAGCAGCAAGCAGCTATGGCTCAAATGATGGCTCTATTCCAACAGCAGCAGCAGAATCGTGGTGGTGGTGGCGACAATGCTCAGCAAGTGCCTGCCGTGGTCTCAACTCTGCCTCAGTTGCCGGATATGGAGATCTTCTCAGCAGATGACAGTGATCCAGCCAAGTTCGAAAATTGGATGGCCCGTTTCAAGTTCTCTCTCGACTGTACAGCTCCGAATATGGTGGATGCCTGCAAGGTGAAGCTCTGATGACGAAGCTCTCTGCCGAAGCTTTTGCTGAATACAGAAAGAGTGTGCTGCCCAGAGATGTGGTCGACTTCAGCCTGGAAGAAACGGTTAGTGGTCTTTCCAAAGTTTTTGCTCATTCTCGCTCCTTGGTGGTGGATCGCTATGAGTGCCTGCGCCTGGTCAAAGATGATGGTGAAGAATTTCGGCACTTCGTCAACCGTCTCAAAGGTCAGCTCCGCTTGTTCAAGTTCAGTGCTTTGAAGGAAGAAGAGTTCAATTGCCTGCTCCTGCTCTTGGGTCTCAAGTCAAATGGCGATGCAGTGCTCAGAACCAGGATTCTCCAGCGTCTCAATGAAAAAGGTGACCAAGTCAAGTTCGATGAAATTGTGGAAGAAGCTGCCAGCTATCTCTCGACAATTGCCGAAGCGAAGCATCTGGAAAGAAAGGAAGCGCCGTCCTACTTCGGAATCAATCAGGTGGGTCAGAAGAAAGCTCCTCCAAGTCAAGCCTTGTTTCCGTGTGGTCAAATGCATTGGTGCGAAGATTGCCGCTCTCAAAAATGCCGAAATGCAACAAGTGCGGTCGAATAGGTCACCTCAGCAAGCAGGTGTGACGCAATACAGCAGTTCCGTCAGTCAAAGAAGAAGTTCCAGAAGCGTTCAAGCCTGCAAATCGATCAAGCTATGGGGTCAACTGCCTTCAAATGGCAATCAGTGCAAGTCAACAGTTGCTTAAGAAGCCTCAGCTAATCAAGAAGCAAGTGCAAATCCAATGGCCGCTTCGTCCTCTTCACTCTCGACACTGGGTCGGGAAGTGACAGCTGTCAATGAGGAAACGTATCAAGCTATTGGCCTGCCTCCAATCTATCAAAGCAAAACGCAGGGTCGTCTCTACAATGGGTCAAGCTGCAAGTTTGTGGTGATGGTATCGCCTCCTTCTCTGCTAATGGTCGGTCAGTCAAACAAGCTTTTTGTGGTGGTTCAGCATAGCTCAATGAATCTGCTAGGGATCAATGCGCTCAACGCACTAGATTCTTGGACATGCCTCTCAATAAGCAGCGATCAAAGGGAAAAGCAGCAGCCTTCTCAGTTCCGTCAGTCAAAAGGAATCAACCTGCTACAGATCAGCTCAACGGGTAGCCAGGACCCTTCGCAGCCTTCCAAAAGTCGTCTAAAGCAGCCAGCCTAGCAGCGTGCTACACCTGTGGACGAAAGCATTGGAATAGCAGCTGCCCTCATCGCAAGTCAAATGCAAGACG
>SADC01001204.1:3103182-3183672 GCA_004194705.1 Ditylenchus dipsaci
GCACGTCCGTTCAAAATTCAAATTCTAGTTCACTTTAAAATAAACAAAACGCCAAGATATTTGAAAAATTTTCTTACATTTTCTAAATTTCTCAGTGATTTTTGACTACGATAGACAAATTTTGACTGAAAATTTTGTTTTTTTTAGCGAGAATTAGAGTCTCTAGCCAAAAGTTAACTTGTTAGAAGAGCAATTTATTGAACGAAAAAACCGATGAAACAGGTTAAACCGGAAACATGTGTCAGAGATATTCAAATCATGTAAACAGTTCTTACGTAAGACCTCTTCATTATTGTTTCGGAGATTCTTGTTAGATCCCTCATTCTGCAAAATCGTTTCTCGTCCTCACTGATCTTTTGATGAAGTGCTTCTATGCTTGTTCAGAAATGAGCCCCTGAACTTGTTTGCAGCAGCGAAAAGAGGAACATGGCAGCACATCCAATGACATTTAGGCGTAATGGAGCTTGTTGGAAATCCTATCTTAAATTATTCTGTGAATATTATTTTCAAAATAAACTAAAAAGTCAACTCACACGAAGCAATTCAAAGTATTTACTGCACGCTGAGGACAACATGGAAACTTCGTCTGAGCTCAGAAAACAGGCCTTTGCATAGCACTGAATTTGTCTAGAAGAGAGAGCAATTGGGTAGAGATCAGCGTATTTTGGAGAATTTCGGATTGCATTAGCAACATTTCGCGGACCATCTCCAGTGAGCAATTTTCTCATGTGATTGCCTACAAATCAGAAATAAAGGGACGAACAGTTTGTAAAAAAAATTAACCGCAGAAATTTTGAAACCAAGACCTCTTGTCAGCGCCCAACCTTTTATACACATCTTCGAGTTGCTCTTCTACTCCTAGAGTTTTGGCTTCTTTCTGCACGAGGTTCAGCAAATCGTGTCCCAGTCCAAGGATGATATGAAGAGGAGAAGGCACCACACAATTGACATTGATTTTTACTAGCGGAGCTTTTGTAATGGACTTGCAGCTTCTGTTCAAGGCTGTCTTTTCAGCTGGCTTCAGTTCTTTAATGAATTCTTCTTGGTATTTCTTCGAACTTTCTTTGATCTTATCAAAGTACGCTCTTCACCAGCCACATGCTCCTTGAAAGATGTTGATGGAGCTTCACACAGCAGACAAGCGTGAGTTGCATTGGGGCCCAAGTGACCGAATAGCGAGCAAAGGAATTTCATATCACCAGTCAAAAAACCTTAGAGAATAAAATTATTGGGTTTATAAATTTTCAGCTACCATTTTGTTGAGAATTCTTCATCACCAACACGCACAGATGGAAAGTTGAGCTGTTCGAAGAGGATTTCTTTTAGCGCACCAGATTTTCGTAATTATCATCACCTTGAAAGAGCGCCACCATAAGCAAATGCTCGTAAGAATTAATAGAACTGACGTTAGCTATTCCGACTGCAATCTTGGTTGAGGACCCACCTTTATCATCCACAAGGAAGAGGAATATTTTCTCACCATATTTGCCATCTAATTGCAACTGCTTAGACTGATGAAGGCGCAAAAGACGAGATTCAATCACTTTCTTTGCATTCTTTATCCACAGTATAGGCTTGCCTTGTGAGTAGATAGCGCCAATATCTAGTTCTGATCCAAATTTCTTAGCCAAATCTTCCACTTCATGATTCGAGGCAAGGAAATCTCGATCGATCTGAAAAATTGGTTTTCCAAATTTGAAGCAGGAAGGTGAATAAAAAATACCAATCTCAGTTTTGTTTTTAACAGCCTTCGTTGATTATAAGTCATAATCCCCGAAAAAAGCTGTAAATCTTCCATCGCTGAGAGCATTGGTGAAGGCTTATTTGGTTTGGCGGGCGAAGTGATTCCTAGCTGCTGGCGGACCTTTCGGAAGCTGCATTCGAACTCCTCAAAAGTTGGTAGCTGCTTGTTGCTTCCTTGGTAGACGGTGACTAGCTGATGGACTCTTGAAATTGAAGCTGTTCTATGCAAAGCATGCATGGGCTTTCGACCAACCTTTAAAAAGAAATAATAATGAGAGAATGTTTGCGGAACAAACAGATCACTCACAGATTTACGCTTCTTTGGTTCAGTCAGGCGATCCAATAGTGATTCTTTTTCTTGGTTCAGCTGTTTTATAATTCCACTAGTGTAATCGACTTGAACACTTGCACTCTTTCGGAGATTTACACCTTTCCCTGTAAATAAAATTGTGCTGATAAAATTTTAAAACAGTGTAACAGCGAAAAACCAACTTGGCTTATTTAACGCGGTTATTCTTTGGTTTTTCTTAGTGACTTATTCCATCTGATGGCACTCGCTTGCTTTCGCTTGGCTGAGAGCATTGCCTTGGCTTCTTCTTCTAGCTGCAGCTGATTCTGTTTAACCTTATCTTCCTCTGATTTCCTGAGCTTTTCATTCGCTTGTTTCACTAAAACAAAAGAATGTTTAAACGGACAGACAAAACCAGGTTAAAAAGCTTACAGAGACGGATTTCGCCTGCTTTCTTAGCTTGCTCACTCGCCATATTCTTAGCTTGATTTCTCTGCTCATTATATTCCCATCGTTTCTTGACTGCGATTGAACGAGTTTCGGAGAGAGACACTTCATTTGGCTTAACGCACATTCTTCTGGTGGAGACCATCTTCAGCTCTAAAAAAACACTGAATTTATTTTTGTATGAGACACGCCAATTTTGTATTTTTGGGGCTTTTTTATGCACCAAAAGAAAGCCTACAATCTCTTCTACCCGAAAATCCAGACCGATTTTTGTTAAAACCAGAATTTTAAAACTAGAGGCTATTTGAAGCAAACAAGTGGCATTTTTCCGAGTGAAAATAGGGTGTTTTGTGTTTTTCATCTAACTTTTGCATAAAACACCCTGAATTTGCATTTTTCGCATGCTTCATTGGTACCAAAATGTAGGAAATTTTGTTCTCTACAAGGCCTCTGTCTTTTTTTTACCCTTATTTGACAATAAAACACCGGAAAAATTTAAGTCATATCAAACAAACGTGAATAAATATATGAAATTTTCACTGAAATCTCTTATGCTTTTCATTTTTTCATGTTTCATGGACAAATGATAGCTCATTCGAAAGCCCTGACATTGGCCAACACTCTGAGCATAAATGTTCGGAACGTTGAAATAAAATCAGTCAGGTTTAAAACAGGAATTTGAAAGGACACTAGTGATCAATTTCCAAAATTTTGAATTTCGCGCCTTTTTTCTCTAGTGTACTAAAATGGGAGTTTTGAACGGACGTGGTGGTATGTCACTATAGCGAGGGGTGTCACTATAGCGCGGGGTGTCACTGTTAGCGGGGTACAGTCTTAAGATTTCAGTCAAAACCAACCAAATCATCTGCAAGATGTCACTATAGCAAGGGTGTTCCTATAGCGAGGTGTCACTATAGCGGGGGTTGACTGTATAAGGTTGTAAATGTGCGAAAAAAAATTTGCAAAAAAAAGTCCTTTCCAAAATAATACCCAAAAGTTCCTGGACAGTCCTGAGTAGAATATAGTGGAATTGGACATAACTGGATATTTTCAAAATTTCAGCTCTAACTACGTATTCCCTTTATCTGTGTATAATAGCTCAAATGAAAGCCCAGAATGTTAGCTGCATTTTGGTATCTGAAAAGTGTTACTTGTAAAAAAATTCAGAAAATATCAATCAAATCAGTCAAAAAAAGCCCACCAAAACATTCGATTTTCGTTAATTTAACAGGTCTTAGCCTGTAAACCAGCTCCAGATGTTGTATAATCATTGCTCTGATAATTTTGCCGGATAGCCAAGAGTGTGTGGATCATTTTTACTTCAAACTGTAAATTAAAGGGAATAAAAAGGGTGTGCGCTCATTGGAAATCGAACCTGAGAGTTCAAAATATTCGCTCTTCGATGTGCACCCCCCTTTAAAATTATGTTTTTTAAAACATGTAATTATTAATTTATTTTTTTTCAAAGTTATGAATATTTGTTCAATTTTCGAATTTATGTGATTGTGTATTAAAAACACACCTACTAAAAATAAGATATAACATTTAAAAAATGTACTGAAGTAATTTTCAAAGGAATGTTATGCCACTATTTTACACCAAAGAGACTTAAAAGATGAAACGTATGTGAATATATCAGTAAATTTTGGTCAAAAGTGCAGCTTAAAAATGTCTGGTAACCGGTGCGGAATTTTAGCAGAAGCTAGCCCCCAAGTTCTCTCAAGCAATGTGCGGAAGGTTTAACTTACTGAATCTCAAAGTTTTAAAAGTGAAGCGACAAAAAGCTTTAGTTTTGTTGCCGAAGTCTTATAACAGGAAAATTTTTGACATCTGATGAACGGCAAAAACAATCTAGCAAGGCAGTCAATGATTTTTTATATGGTATTTGACGTTCATTCATAAAGAAAGAAATAAAAAGATTAAGTTTATAGAAAAAACTTACGTTACTATTTCTGCAATTCCATCTGTAAGTTCTTTATATTTTTCAGTAAATTTGTTATTTATTTGTCGACACTAGCTGCTTTATCAACCCGGTTAGCAATTCAAATTGAAGTCGAACTTAAATTCATGGACATATCCGGCGCCGAGTCGACACCAGGGCCGTAGTAACAATAGT
Source organism: Ditylenchus dipsaci (assembly GCA_004194705.1). Classification (NCBI taxonomy): domain Eukaryota; kingdom Metazoa; phylum Nematoda; class Chromadorea; order Rhabditida; family Anguinidae; genus Ditylenchus; species Ditylenchus dipsaci. Next base: position 3,107,778 of record SADC01001204.1, read on the forward strand.
AGTAACAACTTCCGTGGCTAAAAGTGAAGTATCTCGGAGTTCAGTCCACTTTTTGAAAAGCAGTTTTTTGCAAACAAAAGTAGAGAAGTTTTATCTTTAGATTTTATTACAATAATCTGAATCGCTCATAGTAACCAGAGCTAGCACTAAAGACGAAAAAATATCCGCAGCTGCGGATATTTTTGAACCTATGAGGCTAAAATGAAATTTATCGTACAGGTTTGAGCTGATTGTGATTATGTTTTACTAGGTGTGTAGCCTAGATTATAAGGAACATTTTGGTAGTGTAAAAAATAAAAAATATTTTTGGCTTTGCCAAACTTAAAGTATGATCAAAAGTATCTCAAAATATTGAGTTTGAAAAGTTAGCTTAGTCTATCCTAGGATAATTTTTCAAACTCAATATTTAGAGACACTTTTAGTCATATTTTAAGTTTGGTAAAGCCAAAAATACTTTTTAAACTACCAAAATGTTCCTTTTAATCCAGGCTACAAACCTAGTGAATCACCATCACAATCAGCTCAAACCTATACGATAATTTCATTTTTAGCCTTACAGGTTCAAAAAGTATCCGCAGCTGCGGATATTTTTTTGCATTACGTGCTAGCTCTGGTTACCAATGAGCGATTCAGATGATTGTAATAAAATCTGGAGATAAAACTTGTCTATTTTCGTTTGCAAAAAACTGCTTTTCAAAAAGTGGACTGAACTCCAGGGATTCCACTTTGTTACTACTATTGTTACTACGGCCCAGGCAAAATTTTAACAATTTGGGTGACGAAAGCCTGTCGCTAGTGTCCGGCTCCGCCAATGATTTATTTACTTGAAGACTCTTGAAAAAGTCAATATATTATTTTCAATAACTAATCTTAAACAATTAATCCATGATTATTTATCAACACCATAAATTTCCAGTTGAGCTACCCGCCCGTAAGTTTTCAAATCAGTGGACCGAAATATTATGATTATCATTTGTAAAAAAATTCCAGGCTGCAAAAATCTTAACACAGTATTCTTTGTGTGCATACAGTCATTTTCGGCCTAGAGGGTTGGCTTAAAAGACCATATTTGTTTGTTTGCATACAATGGCTCTGTGATCAATGCTTATCAAGGTTTAAAAATATTGAAATATTTTAAATATTTCTGACTTTTGTGGGGTCGGGCATCTTTTTGATCATTGACTATTTTCGGTCATTCTGACTCAGAATGACAGTCACCGAATTAATCGTAGAAGCTTCCGTACATTACACGAGAAATTCTACAGTCAATTCGTCGGGTCTCATTCTGAATCAGAATGACCGAAAAATATGCCTGACACCCTAAAATTCAGAAATAAAAAAAAACTAAATTGACGTTTTCATAATCTTTCAAGGCTTGAACTATGTGTTTTGATGACCCAACTTACTGGTCCACAATTCATGCTCAGATGGCAATTAGTTATACTCAGGGCTGTTTGTTCAGGGAGGCTGCTTTCGAAAAGATCCTTTAGCAATGGACTGTCTGGTGGCTGAGCATGTATTTTGGATGTGCTACTGTCATATAACTACACCCTACTGCGACTACAGGCTCTATCTAAACCTCGATAGAATTAGAAAATCTACTAAATCTCTTATGGATGGTGTAGTGGAACTAAATTATATAGTTTTAGTAAAATGGAATTTTTAAATGATTTTTACTAAGTTTTAAAGTTCAGGTGCCTTTTTGCTTGTATGCTAATTCAACAGGCGATATAGTAGTTGGAGCATCACTTACTGAAATATTTGTTTTGTTTCTGTAAAATTTAAGAGCTCAAGTAATAATATAAGTCCACCAACTGAGATTTACAAACATGGCTTCATGGCTCTTGAAGACGTCATTTATATGAGATGTGGAGTTGGTCCAAATCAATGTTTGTACAATGAAAAAGTGATATGCAAGTTTTGAAAAACTCCAGCTATTGAAATCAAATTAAACTAGCGCTTATGTAGAAAAATATTTTTTATGGGACTGGAAAAATGTAATTTTGTAAACAACGAGCATTTCTAATTATTCAAGCTTAGGAATTGGAGAATTCGGGAAATTTTAGGTCTATTTCGGTTGTTTTTGGGATCTCAGCTTTTGGGAATTTCGAGATGTTTTTTCAGTTTTATGAAAAATGCTTTTTACTGAAAATGGCCGAGAGATTTATATTTCTGATAAATTTTTGTAGTTGGATTGGAATTTTTCACCCCGTTTTGAGTTTTTGAGTTAGCCATCCTAATGAGAGCTTAACTGTACTTTTTCTGTTTTTGATATAATTTTTTCAGCTACTTGTGTTGCTGTCGAGCCCCGTTATTTCCACTTGTGAATAAAACAGTTACTTCTGATCACATGTGCAACACGAAAAATCTTATGCTCAACTTTAGAAGATCTCAAATGTTTGTTAGCCCTGATAAATTAGCTAACAATTTCAATGTAACCTTATCTTGAAGAAATCTAAACATAATTAATAGTATTTAGCAGCAAAAATTTTTGCTCAGGACTGGATTACGCTACAGCCCATACCAATATTTCAAAGCCCATGTTTGGATTAAATATACAGACTTTGTGCTATTTCTCTATGGAGTGTCAATCAAACTGATGCTCAAGACAAAGTCAAAACTTGTGAGTTTTCATTTTTAAAAAATTGAGATACACTATGACAGTACAGTCAACCATCAAGGGACTGATCTCAGGGGTGACGTGAAATCAAGGGTGACCTAAACCGAGTGTCCACTTTGATTAAATTTTAGTTAAAGCTAACCAGGTCAAAGTGTCTAATCCGGTTTTCACTCACATTCTTGCACGGGCGCCGGTGTGCGCCCGAAAATTTTCAAAAAATTGGAGCGCCGGCGCCGATTTCACTAGAGCCTGGCGCCCGGTTCGGCGCCGGATGCCTAATTTTTTCACAGTTTTCTCTTCTTTATAATATCTTGGTTTAAAACAAGCTTTCTCTTTGGATTGATTTTTCACAACTGTTAGATGATCCATAGTTTGTTTCCATTCAGCACTCTGCTTTTTCCTTCAATTTGAAAATTAATTTCTACACAGTATATCTTACTTTAACTAAATTAGCTCATGATATTTTAGCTATTCCCGCTAGTACAGCGGCGGTTGAGCGGTTATTTAGTGTTACAACAATGTTATCAAAATCTCGCAAAAGTAGAACAGAATACAGTCGAACCTCTTTATAGTGACACCCTTGATATAGTGACACCCCGGGCCCGATTTGGTTGGCCGACAAAGAAACTAAATAGGATATAGTGACACCCCGATATAGTGACACCTGGATATAGTGACACCTAGGGGTCGGTCCCCAGGGGTGTCACTATAAAGAGGTTCGACTGTACATTTTCTTAAAAAGCAAAGCCATTTTAATTATCGAAATTTAATTGATTACTAAAAATATAAAAAGCAGAAGTAAAATAAAATACTTAAATCGTTTACTAGTATATAGTTCACTTATTCAAAGCTCAGTCCCACCAATTTCGGCGCTCGGCGCCAATTTTTCAAGGTGCCGGCGCCCGGTGCTGCGCTCGGCGCCCGAAAATGAGACAGCGCCGAAGGTGCCGGCGCCCGGTTTCGCGTGGCGCCAATTTTTATACGCGTGCAACTATGAACAAGGGCCGTGGCAAAAAGAGACTCTATTTGCATTTTATAATTTATCGTTTTCTCGGTATCATGTCCAAGGTAATGTGAGTGCGTTCATCTCTAACCAACCAAACCCACAAGACCCCTCCTGGGACCTGGGGGCTCTCAAATCTTAGTCAAAAATGAGAGGGTGCCGCCTTATTAGGGAAATACGGTAACAAAAAGCAAAAAAATGTAAAAATCAAGTAATTTCATGTTGTGATATCATGGTCAAAATTTTTTCAGATTATTTTAACAAAAACGAAAAGCAAGCAGAAATAGGTGTGTTCTTTCTGCTTTGTCAAACTAAATTCTGGACACCAAAAGACCACAGCACTGGTTGTTCTTGTCGGCTGGTTATGCATTCCGCAGAAAGCCAAGATAATAAGTGGCTTGTTGCTGCGTGTCCACTATGCTTGCTGTGCAACTTGCAAGACTACGTAGTGGTTTTTTGAAGTCCAACGGAAAAACAAGTTCGGATGAAGAACATTATTTATTTACAATGAAAAAGTTAGATTTCCTTTACCTTTTTTATAAACTTCTGTATTGCGTTTGAGTCTGTTAATAATCCTTAAACACTATAAATAACTTCTCAACTCAAAAACAATCCAAATTTTAGCTAAAAGCATATCAGCTTAGTCGTACCACGCATGAAAAGGATTTTCAAGGCTTCACCTTAACTGTGACAGCTGCGTGTCACAAAACTCTGTACTTTTAAAAAAACACAAAACAAAAAATAAAATAGACAAAACGGTAAAATTCGATTTGTAAATTATGACTACCGTGTAATTTCTTTCAATCCCCCAGGTGGATTATTTTTAGTATTGGTTGAACCACTTGAAATTTTAAATCTGTTAATCTGGCCTTAATTCTCAATCCTAGTGAAAAAAAATCAGGTCATCTCTCGCTTTGGCCTTAGGTATCTTCTCTCTTTTGTTCCTTTTTTTCAGCCCTCGGTTTATAGTTATCGGTTGCTAAAAAATATATTTCGTATGTTGCTCGCAAAATTTTGCTGGCAATGCAGTAGTGAAAAAAAATCAGAGGTGGGGAATTATTAGAGGGTGGTGGATTATAGAGGTTATACGGTACGCTATCTTGTACAGTGTGATAGGTTTAACCCATAAAATTTTAGTACTTTTTAAAAATTGACGGAAAAATTAGGCCTTAGAGAGTTCAGAAGCAAACAAAGATTTATCGAAAATCGCCCTGATCTCCCTGTAGATTTTCCCAATTATATTGTATTTTTAATGTGTCATCGGTCGAAATAGTTATCGGTTGCTAAAAATATATTTCGTATGTTGCTCGAAAATTATGCTGGCAATACAGTACTCAGTGAAACCACTTTCTAAAGCAAAATTTTCGGTTCTTACGGGTTATCCGCACCACCTTAATTTTTTCATGAAAAAACAGCTTGGTCCCCCCTGTTGTTTTCTTGAAAAAATTAAGGTGGTGCGGATAACCCGTAATAACCAAATTTTCTTTATCAAAGAGTTATTAATAATCATTTTTTTTGAGAATTTTAGAAGTATTTTGAAGGCTCTTATCTGTTTGAACCATCTATCAAAATTATTTATTAAAAAATTTCGGACAAAATTTCTACTTTAAATAATAAGCACAGTTATTGGCCAATAAAGTTATTTAAATGACACTGTGTTTGCGTCCCTCCACATAATTCTTGATGGTTGGCTGAGAGTGAACTCGCTGATTATACTGCTCTAGCTCAGGGTGTTGGCTATTTCCTCAGGGTGCATATTTTTTAAAGTTGTCAAGAATTCGGCCAACATAAAGTCCACCCATGTAAGACCACTTTTGGCAACAAAACCGGAACCAGATTCCTTGAGCGTTTTGACATACAGTGGCAGGTACTTCTGCATTCCTGGCAGAAACACGTCCTTGTATAGTTGCTCCTGTAATCATTTATAAAAAGTTGAAAATTACTATTAATGAGATGCCCACCTTATCTCCTTGGCCATATCCAGCATATACTCGGATGTAAGCACCTATTTCAGTGGCAATGTCTTTGTGTACATTTGAGAACTCATCCACCTCAAAATAGAATAGTGAATTTTTTTAAATCTTGGTGTTTTCAAAGGTTGTATGACAAAATGCCAACGCCAAAATGCCAACGACCAAAATGCCAACAAAATTTTTGCGGGGATTCAAATTTTTTTGCTGTTTTTCCATATTTTTGCTATTTTTTCAGTTGAAGATACACGTTTTGAGCCCGTCCTAAGATACGCTGGGCTACCTGAGCCTGAGCCTAAATGTATCAAGAAGTGCGAAAACAGCAAAAAAAATTTGAATTCCCGCTAAAAATTCTGTTGGCATTTTGGTCGTTTGCATTTTGGCGTTGGCATTTTGTCCCATGACCTTTTCAAATAAACCTCCTTTCAATATTATTTATTTAACGGTGAGTTTAAACTGAAAGCTTTAGGAATAAACCGAATGCTGAAAGTGAAACATTCTATAAGTAAAAGGGAAAGGGTAATTTTTGAAAACACTCCTTTTGACTGAGACAAAAGTTGCTGCTCTGCCTCACCTGGGTAGCATCACTAAAGTACCAGTCCCTAGGAGGTTATATTATTCTCAAGATAGTATGCCAATCCACCACAATTTCTTTAAGGGAAGCTAAGTCGGACTAAAGAACCCATTTTTGGCGTACCCTCAAACATACCGATTTCTACCTACTTAGGAAGCTTTAAGGGTCATTTTATGATTCATACCTTGGCTTGCTCCCAATCATCCTTGCCCAGTAATCCATACTGCTTGGCCAAATATCTGAAGATAGCAAAGCTTTCGGCGAGAGGTTTTCCATCCACTTCTAGCACTGGCACTTTTCCATACAACATTTTTGATTTGTTTGCAGGCCAGGTTTCAAAAGTAAAACGCTCATCATCAAAAGGTTGGTTGGCGTGGGTTAGAATGAGTCTTGCTGTCTCGCCAAGTCCTCTCACATCAAAATAAGAAAGTTTGTAATGGACCATATTTTAGGAGGATTGAAAGCAAATGAGAAAAACTGCTAACTGAAAAGTGTATTTATAGGCAGAACAAATTGATTGAAGATGATGACTTGGAGTGCAATAAGATTTGTGTGCTTTGTGTCCGCAGTAACTAACATTTTCGAAAGAAAGAGATTAAAAAGGTGCAGAGCAATATGTTCCAGACTAGATAATGATGTATTTTGTAGGCTGTCTTCTGTCATCAAATTCTTTATACTAAGTGTACAGATAATTTGATCAGTCTACTTTGAACACACAAATCAATCCTATTTCAATGAAACACAAGTTACATCAAAAAATTGTTAAGGGCCCGGCCATACTTACCTGCAATTTGCAAATAAATTGCAAGTTTGTTGGGAAACTTGCAATATGCAATAATTTGCGGCAATTTATTGCATATTGCGTCTATACTTTTTGCATATTGCATTGCAATAAAATTGCGCAATTAAATTGCCGCAATTTATTTGCATGTTGCGTCTATACTTTTTGCATATTGCTGCAATTTATTTGCAGATTGCATGTTCAACATGCAATTTTTTTTTGCATCTTTGTTTATGGTGTACTTTTGTACTTTTTCGTTCAGTTTTTACTTATTCTACATTTTTCTTTCTTTAGATTCAATTCGTGCACAAGGAGATATAAGAAATGCCGTCCGCGCTTGAGGATGCTAATGCTCTGTTCGGAGTATGTTAGTGCTTTTAGTGATTCCTGTTTTTATATTACTGTTTCAGTTTGCTCACACGACCTATGATGCTGGTGAGGATATTGGAAATAAGCCGTGCACCGTGCTCGCCTATCGTATGTCGGACACCGTCACAGAAGCAATGGTTGGTTATTATTGGTCGTCAATTAACGGACTCATTCGAAGTTAATATTTAGCTTCGCTTTGCATTCGGAACGTTGGATATTGAAACTCGTTCTATTTCTGTGCACCAAAGCGATGTCGACAAGTTCGCCTTCGTTTGCCTAAGCAGTACCAAAGAAGCTCGAGAGGTCTTAAAGTGCTCTGGCAAAAACATTCACGACGAATATGGAGCCGATCACGGTGAAATCAAATTTAAGATCCTCCGCTTTGCCAGTCGAAATATTCCGCCTTCTAAGACAGTGCACCTGGCTGGATTGCCAACTACTGCTACCAAGACCGAAGTTAGTTTGTCATTTTAGGCTTGTATTCAAGAGTGTTTACAGGTGGTGTCGTGGCTAGCATCTCTTGGAGTGCACGCTGCGTCGTTGGCCAATCGGATCTCTGGAGATGGATTCCGCACTCTATGGCTAACGTTTGCAAAGAAAGTTGATGCTGGCTATGCAGCTAACGTGCTTGATGGGGAGTCCTACGATGGTTCGCTCGTCCATGCTTCTTTTGCCTACCAAGATACCAAGAATGTGAAATAACTTGTTTCGTGCACATTTTCATTGTTTCAGTGTTGAATGAATAAAGTGGTTGATATTGAGTTATTAGTGACTTGTTATTTTGGCTGAATTTTGTTGCCTATGCTGTAATAAATCACATAAGACCATTCTAATTGTGTTACTTACAGTAATCCGCATGGGAACTCGATACGTTTTGCTGCTAGCATCCCGCTTGCAGTGGCTCGCATCCTTCGGATTCCAAACTGGTGCACGTATACGAACTTCCTCAATCAATTTTTCCTTCTGAGCTTCAGTTACTTTCTCAAAATCCATCGGGAAAATGCAATCTGCATGTAGTAAATGTAGAATAAGTAAAAACTGAACGAAAAAGTACAAAAGTACACCATAAACAAAGATGCAAAAAAAAATTGCATGTTGAACATGCAATCTGCAAATAAATTGCAGCAATATGCAAAAGTATAGACGCAACATGCAAATAAATTGCGGCAATTTAATTGCGCAATTTTATTGCAATGCAATATGCAAAAAGTATAGACGCGACATGCAAACAAATTGCGGCAATTTAATTGCGCATTTTTATTGCAAATTGCAGATTGCATGCAAAAAGTATGGCCGGGCCCTAAAGGATAAAAGACATTTCATTTTTATAAACGTGGAAATTGAAAAGTGGCAAACTGATTTTCCATGTTTTTAAATTTTAATTTTTTTTATAAATTTTTAATTATGGATCTGTATCAAGTATTGCTCCTCTGAGTCTGGATGCATTAAACACGTACAGTGCACTCTCTATATAGAAATTTCGGGTTGACGCAGTCCCGAGTGGGATGCTATGTAGAGATTGGACTGTATGCATACTAGAGTTTCTCTATTGGATAGGCTCCAGTATCCCAAACTATGTTAAAATTTATCTATTCAGAGCCTCGCATGAGAGAGCATTGACGGCAACGAAATGTGGTCGATAAATCATGTTGTAAAGACAATTTCTCTACCTATTTATAAAGATTTAAAGGTCATTAAACTACAGTTGCCGCTCGATTTAACGACACCTCAAAAAGTTCGTTCCCGCCTAGGGTCCGACACTTTTTTTAACTCGATTTTCGAAAAACTTTTGACCGTTCTCTTTTGACAGTCTGGTTACAAATATCGCAAGGACTCCGATCTTTCAAAAGAGAACGGTCAAAATTTAGGCGGATACGCTAAACAGGAACGAACTTTCGGGGTGTCGTTAAATCGAGCGGCAACTGTATTGGGTTATAGGGTTCTAAGGTTTAAGGGCTCTAATCCAGGTACTCTCTAGTACTCTTTACTTTAGTTTGAAGCAAAAAGTCGACTCTTGTTTGAAAAATTTAAATAGGCACCTCTACCAAAAACATGTTTTCTACGCGTTAAAGGTGCTAAAAATGTTTTTGGTTTTTTTTGGAGGGCACAAGTAAGGCAGTTCAGCCCAAATTTTTTCAAATGTAAACTTGTGAAGGTTTGGATTGTTTAAAAAAACATTTAGACAGCGTCTATAGACCAACAACAAACATTTACGGTAAATTTAGTGCGTCATATTCCGGACCATTGTTTTAGTTGAGCAAAAAACTTGCCAACTTACAATTTGAATTTTTTCAAAATCAGGTTTATTCATTACAGTCAAATAAATAAATTATGGCGAGCTAGTAATATCTTCTCCACTTCCTAACTCATTATTTTCAAAATTACTTTTTTCTTGTGTTTTCTGAAATTCTTTTGCAGTGATACAAGCGCGGGAAGCACATAATTTGCAGATGAAGAAATTTGAGATTTGGGCAATACAAATCCAAGGGTGTGTCTGTCAGCTCCATGGTATAAGAGTATTTTATACCAATGTTTTTTGGCAAAGTCATCACTGCTTCCGGCTACTTCATCTGTCAAAATAAAAAAATTTGTTTTGTAAAATGGAAATTTAATGGTAAACTTTTATTCTGTCATACAATATTTTACAGTTAAGTGTCTATAAAGGCTTTATAGTTAATATGCTTAATTTGCAACTACTATAATAATTTATTGGTCTATTTCATTTTCTTCACTACTGCTGTCTTGCTGATCAATCAATCGCACTTCGTCTGCAACAACCAACAAAGCAGGAAGGATATGATCAGCAGTGGTTTGGATCTTAGACTTAGGCAGAACAAATCCAGTAAAACTGTTGGTTAGTTCCATGGTGTAGGAATATTTGATGCCAACACTTTCTGCATAATCTTGACTGGACCCAGCCACCTCATCTACACAACCCAAATATATTTGATCACTTATATGTAATTATCGGGTTTTACAGTTAATTGTACAGTTTTTTTTTAATATTTTAGTAAAAATAATATAATAACGAGCTGAAACTTACACAAGATTTCCGGACCTGTTCCAACTGTAAACTCAGGTCCCCCAGCTTCAGTAATTGCACGAGCCATTTCCTTTCCGACATGGATCTTAAATTTTTCTAAATGAGATTTGTTCAGTAAGTTAGCAATAAGGACTAACTATGTCATCAACATCTACTGGGTAAGCGTGCAGCTACAATATTTTATATTAAAATGATAAATACTAATAGAAAGCCCTGGATTTCAGTGCCTTATATTTCCAGTCGTCCCTCAATTATTTCGTGACATTGGATTGATTTTATTTAAAAATTTTCTTTGAAAAAAATTCTCCTAGAAAAAATTTAAAAAAAAATTAGGTGCCAAATTATAAAGGGCCGACTGTATTGTAATTATTTTGTCAAGTTTTAGTTTTTTTCAAAACAACCACCTTGTGTCCCCAGGGATGAATAATCAAATTTCCATAGGAGTGAAGGCTGACATAGGCTTTGATAGAGCTATTGTGGCTCTTCAGAAATTGGGTAAGGCTTTGGCATTCTACTTCGGACAGTGCACTTGGTCCACAATAGACCTCACTAAAAATTAAAATGTGTTATGTTTATGCTTGTAGTATTCTTTTTTCTGTTTTGTCGTGAAATATTCACCTGCAGGGATCTTTGCTGACACCTGAGTAGGCCCAGTAGAAGTCGAAGTTTCTGTTAGGATCCACTCCATAGCATTGGTTGGGTCCGCGAGGACCAGATCGGGTTTTTCGCCACAGTCTCTCCACTGTTCTGCTGTATTCGTAGCCGTCAGGGTTGACAGAGGGTAGCACGTAGACATCGATATCTTCCAGCAAAGACACCATTTCAGGGTCTGTCACTAGCTGAAATTTTATTTGCTACGTTAAAAAAATAAAAGATGCTAGGCTCAAACCTTATTAATAAAATGCAGAGCCACAGCTGGTGTTATCCATTCTCTAGCATGAATTCCTGCATCGACAAAAAATGCATTTTTAGGTTCTTCGGATAGAAAGCCAATCTTTAAACATAGGGGATAGACAAAAATGTATTTTCTTTATAAAATAGACTACCTTAATATATTGCATAAGTCTTCCTTCGTGACTTTTACCCACACTACCCAACTGCACAAATTTGTACTCATCAGAAAGGGCTTTCAAATAGCTGTTAATCTTAAAGAAATTCATTTCAACATAAGTTCGAAGCAGGATTTTCTGGAGCAATAGTGAAATCTATCTCTGCTCAAAATTTGTGTTACCCATTCCTGCAAATTTCAAAATCGCAATCGAGTTAGGGTACAGAAATGGGATGGAAACTAAAAATTGGGCCTGGAAGTAAAAAAAATAAAACCCGGGAAAAATTTTAAATCTTGGAAATCGGAAGAAATTTATAAAAGCGTCAAATTTTTTTCTGAGCTAACCATTTTTTTCCGAAATTTGCTCCTTTTTTAGGAAATCAGGAAAACGAAAAAAATAGTTTCAGAAATCGGAAGACGGAAATCGGAATTCCGTCCCATCCCTACTAGGATGTGTACACATGTATATCACAATTTAGCCAGTTTTCTTACTTCTTGGTGTGAGTGGTACTCATTAAAGTCAAACTCAGATAGATTGACTGCCTTAATATTTTCATCAAGTGAGGCGGACGGTGGAGGCCGAGGAGTGTCAATAGCATCGTCTCGCACAATTCTACATCAAAGGTAATTTAATACAGCTACAAAGCAATCTATGAACTCACTGCCCCATATTCTCCAGCTTAACAGCAGGAGTCATTTGAGAATTGGCACCCAAGTAACTGAGAAGCTGAGCCTTCAGCTCTGGACTCGCAAAAATTTCAGTGGGTTTACCAATGGTAAGTGACTGTTTCCAAAAGTCGATATTTTCGCCAAAAACTTTGGACAGGCCCGAAAGAATGTTGAGATCGGACTCAGATTTGGGGATGATTTCCAAAAGTTGGTAGCTAAAATTTTTTTAGTAAAAACTTCAGTATTAAAAAACTATATTATCTAAGTCACCCTTCATAATCTTTGGCAGCTTGGTAATCGATTTTGGCAGCTGAAGCAGTAAAAGCAAGCAATGTTAAAATGTAAAAGCAATAATTTAAGAACATGTTCAACACTGTTTTTTGGAAATGAGAATTTTCGGAGCTTGGAAAATGACCAATACTTTTATTTTCTTCTATGTAAAATGTTCTTTTATACTTGGTCCCTTTATTGTGTTTAGTCTACACTCAACAATCGAGAAAACAATAAATCGGCACTTTGTTTGAATGCAAACCAAGGTTTGTGTGAGCAGGCTATTGTTCAGGTATTTGGTTAAACAATGTGCGCGACTTTTATGACCGCAAATACATGTTAATATGAAAGTCTAAGCAAATAAAATAAATATCAACAAAATATTTTTTTGGATAGAAAGTAGTGTTGGGTGAGAGTATTAGATTATTGTCTCGTGAATGACCCCTCCTCGTTCTCACATTCTCTCTAGTTTCTTTATTCAGGGCTGCGATCTAAAAATTTTTCAAAGGGAAGTTTGGGCAAAAAAGGACATTTTGACCCTTTTTGGAGAAAAAAATTATTTTGACCAGTGCTTGTTTCTATTTTGAAGCGAAAACTTATTTGATTAAAACTTCAAAAATAAAAAATATTTGGCGCTACTTGGATATAGCCCCCCCCCCCAATTAATTTTTTTTAAAGTGTTTCCAAACACCCTATATCGACCTAAAATTGCCTCAGGAGTTCAAAAAAGGCATTATTTTTGAGTTCTGGTCAATAAAAAATTGAGTTTTGGGACCACCCAAAATCACCCATTTCGACCATTTTTATAGAGATTTAAGTCTGTATTTGGGTGGAAATAGACCAAAAAGCATAAAAAACTCTGGTATGCATACATTTTTTATGCATCGAGAGTCACTTTCGAGTGATTTGCGTCAAAGGTATGTGGGTGTGCGCATCTCAACCCCAAGCAACCAAGCCCCCTGCGCCCCGAAGGCAGCTAGGCAGGTTAGAGATGGATAGCTTAGAGATAGAGATATATTAGACGTAATTTTGAGCAAGACTCTTGATCAAAAATGCATTTAGAGGCTCTTTTTGCCAAGTCCCATGTTGAAAAATATAGTAAAACAGATAAAAAGTCGAAATTGCAAAATGCTCAAAACACAGTTTTTTCTCTACAAGAACTCAAAAATAATGTCTTTTTTGAACTCTTGAAGCCATTTTACGTCGATATAGGGTGTTTGGAAACACTTTTAAAAAAAGTTGAGTTGGGGGGGGGGGGGTATATCCAAGTAGGGTCAAATATTTGATGTCCCGAAAAGGAAAAATATTTTAAAAAAGGACAGATCGCAACCCTCCTTTATTTCTCACAATGATACTGAAAAGCAACACAGTAATAAAAATTTGTTTGAAAAATACGACACTACTATGATATCCCCCCCCTCCCAAATCGGTAAAATTACGACTCGCTACAAATTGTGACTCGCTACAGTTTTGAATTTTTTTAAGGTTAATCATTTTTCTGTGGCAAATTAACTTTTTTTGTGGCAAAAATGTTTTTTTGTGGCAAATTTTTTCTGTAGCTAATTTACTTTTTTTGTGGCTAATTTACTTTTTTTGTGGCAAATTTATTTTGTAGCAAATTTACTTTTTTTTGTGACAAATTTAATTTTTTTGTGGCAAATTTACTTTTTTTTGTAGCAAATTTATTTTTTCTGTAGCAAATTTACTCTTTTTTGTAGCAAATCCGATTTTAGTCCGTAGCACATATACTTGAGGTAGTGTGCTTATTGATTCATCCTAAATTGTCAAATTTGTATTCTGAGTCTATGAAAGACTTGGACTTCATGAAAGACAGGTGGATTAATTGCTGGTAAAGCTGCTGGGCTTTTAGGTCTAATCTAGAACGCACACCTAGCACACTCTCGGCTGCTTCATTACTTAACATCCTCTGATGGATCAGTTATGAAATTTTCAAATTCAAGCTTACCGAATTCACCATAAATACAATGCTGATGATAATTCCATCAACCTTAGCCACATTATGCTCCACCATTTAGAGAAGAGCAACACTTCAGTCCGTACCCTTTTGGATCTTAACGGGCTTTCTCTTGTGAAGAAAAGAGGGTTGGCCGAAATAGCCTTGTACAAGTGGGATCTTCTGAAACTGCTCGTGATCTTTCAGGAATTTGCAATTTTCGGGAGCTGGACCAAACCGAAATTCACAGTTCACTTTTCTCGAAAATCGTTATTCAGTCTAAAAAGACTAAAAACGGTATGCGGATCAAGTGTATCAATAGATACATATATATATATATATATATATATATATATATATTATATAATATATATATATATATATATATATATATATATATATATATATATATATATATATATATATATATATATATATATAATATATTATATATATATATATATATATATATATATATATATATATATATATATATATATATATATATATATTATATATATATATATATATATATATATATATATATATATATATATATATATATATATATATATATATGTATCTATTGATACACTTGATCCGCATACCGTTTTTAGTCTTTTTAGACTGAATAACGATTTTCGAGAAAAGTGAACTGTGAATTTCGGTTTGGTCCAGCTCCCGAAAATGCAAATTCCTGAAAGATCACGAGCAGTTTCAGAAGATCCCACTTGTACAAGGCTATTTCGGCCAACCCTCTTTTCTTCACAAGAGAAAGCCCGTTAAGATCCAAAAGGGTACGGACTGAAGTGTTGCTCTTCTCTAAATGGTGGAGCATAATGTGGCTAAGGTTGATGGAATTATCATCAGCATTGTATTTATGGTGAATTCGGTAAGCTTGAATTTGAAAATTTCATAACTGATCATCAGAGGATGTTAAGTAATGAAGCAGCCGAGAGTGTGCTAGTGTGCGTTCTAGATTAGACCTAAAGCCCAGCAGCTTTACCAGCAATTAATCCACCTGTCTTTCATGAAGTCCAAGTCTTTCATAGACTCAGATACAAATTTGACAATTTAGGATGAATCAATAAGCACACTACCTCAAGTATATGTGCTACGGACTAAAATCGGATTTGCTACAAAAAAGAGTAAATTTGCTACAGAAAAAATAAATTTGCTACAAAAAAAAGTAATTTGCCACAAAAAAATTAAATTTGTCACAAAAAAAAGTAAAATTTGCTACAAAATAAATTTGCCACAAAAAAAGTAAATTAGCCACAAAAAAGTAAATTAGCTACAGAAAAAATTTGCCACAAAATATATATATATATATATATATATATATATATATAATATATATATATTATATATATATATATATATATATATTATATATATATATATATATATATATATATATATATATATATATATATATATATATATATATATATATATATATATATATATATATATATATAATATATATATATATATTATATATATATATATATATATATATATATATATATATATATATATATATATTATATATAATATATATATATATATATATATATATATATATATATATATATTATATATATAATATATATATATATATATATGCGCCTTACGGCCCTGTTCACCTTGTTCACCAACTATGGTATACGGCCGAAATCTAGGATAGGTTTGTCAGTGTAAGTCTCAAAGGACAACGGTTTTGAGCGTAGCGGTTTTCTTCCGCCAATTCCCATTTTTCTAATCATTGAACTTCTGCACGGATTTTTTTAATTTGGTTTCTAACAAAGCAAAGCCTACAATTTAATTTTAAGTATAGATTTTCGGAAACTAAGTTGAAAAATCCGTAAATAAATTTAATGATTGGGGAAAAATTTGAATTGGGGGACAACCATGGTTATTTTAACACGAGAACGGCTGACCGGGACAAGCGGACGATCTGGTGCAGTTTTAACGTAGATCATTTCGTATAAATGCATTTATGCGAGCTTCAATATGTTTTGCAAAAAGTGGGACAACCAGCGTCCAACTCGCAAAACCACCATTTTCTGGCATGTCAAATTTCCACCTAAGGCGCTCAAGAGCACGTCATAGCTGTGTAAACCTGCTTGATGCTTGGTAATACTTGTAGAGAAATTCAAGAGCTACAAGATGAGCAAAAAACAACACATGAATTCGACAAAGGTCATTCAGAAATTACAGCATAAGAGGTAAAACCAGCTGTTTTCCCAGTATTAGAATATGAAGGATACTGTGTTTACAACATTTGACTTATACCGTTAAAACATTTGACTTATGCCGCTGGGAGATTGTTAAACTTGACTGAAATGGTCGTGAATTAAAAAGCTGTTATTAGGTCACTTCATGACTAGCACTCCCTTACACAAAATGATCTACGTGAAAAACTGCACCAGATCGTCCGCTTGTCCCGGTCAGCCGCTCTCGTGTTAACGGAACATCGAAAAAGGTGAATTAATAAAATTGTATAGTGAAAAAATTCTCAAAAAGAACTACAAAGCTATTTGAAAAAATTTATTTATAAAAAACAATTATTAAATATATATTTAAAAGTCGAGTTCAGTCGTTTGAAAGTAGTTTTACAATCTATGAAAGAAAAACTGATTCAAACCGCTTTAATTTCAGGTTATTGTCAAGTATTGGCAGACTTGACAAAAAGTTTCCTCAATAGAAGCATCAGCATTTATCTTAATTTTAAATTTTAATTTTCAATCTACCTCAAGCGCACGTAAGTAGAAAATTTTGGAGAATGATTTTTTTTGGAGCTTAGCCTGTGATACTTTGTGATATTGTGATATTTAAAGGCATACTATAAAATAGGTAATATTTTTTTTCTCGTTGAAGATTTGCTTCCAATATACAATCATGTTCTCAAAATTTCGCTTCTAGCTTCTTTATACAAAAAACTTTAAGACAGTATATCGACTGCTCGACATTGAAAAAAGTGAGTTTGAAGATCAGGGTTTTTTAGGGTTTTGCTTAAAGCGAATTTTTCGACCTAATTTTGAGTAAAAATGGTACAGTCAACCCTTGATTTAACGACACCCCTGGGGACCGACTTAAGGTGTCGTTAAATCGAGGATGTCGTTAAATCGAGGGTTGACTGTATACGGTACAGTCAAACCTCGATATAGTGGCCCCCACCTCAAGTTCGTTCCCACCTAGGGTCCGACACTTTTTTTAACCCTGTTTTTGAAATAATTTATTGATTATGTTATGACAGTCTGGTCGCAAATATCGTAAGGATTCCGATTTTGCCGATCGTTTTTTTAATAACTAAATAGTTTTGCATTTAAAAAGCAAAACCTCGATATAGTGGCCCTCTAATTTTTTTAAGGGGGCCACTATATCGAGGTTTTGCTTTTTAAATGCAAAAACTATTTAGTTATTAAAAAACGATCGGCAAAATCGGAATCCTTACGATATTTGCGACCAGACTGTCATAACATAATCAATAAATTATTTCAAAAACAGGGTTAAAAAAAGTGTCGGACCCTAGGTGGGAACGAACTTGAGGTGGGGGCCACTATATCGAGGTTTGACTGTATTCATTGAAATTATTGCCCTAACACTTTCGAGTATACTTTTTTTTAATCCAATGTTTCTTTTGCCTTTTTCCCAAAACCTTTCTTTCTATCAATTACTGTATCCTGTCGCCGAAAAAGCGCAATAAAAATTTCAGATTAAAAAAAAACACACCAAAAGGCTGAAAATTTGGTTGCTTTCATTGTCTTGACTTTCTTGTACTTCTAATTTTCTATCTTATTTTCGCAGACGAACCACAGTAAATTTACCTGGTTAGGAAGATGAGAATCAGCGCTACAAGATATACACTCATCATGAAGGTACACTTACGGCTCTACCCTGTTTCCGCCAAAAATCTATATAGCCAAAACAGTTACATCTTTAATTCATTAGTTTGCTATATATGAGTTTTCTACGTAATTTAGTGAATCTTATCAATTATAAGTTGAGCTCAAGTTCATGGAGAGAGAAAGGGCTACATTAAAGCGTGTAAGGCTGTAAATGACCATGTCTGCAAATTTTACTAAAAAAACAAAAATTCTGAAAAATAATCCAGGAGTCTGGAAATTTTCGGAACTTCTGGTTTTTTAGTGAAATTTTCAGACATGGTCATCTGCAACCTTATACGATTGATGTAGCCCTTCTCTCTCCCATGAACTTGAGCATCAACTTGTAAATGATAATATTCACGAAATTACATAGAAAACCCATATGTAGCAAACTAATTAATTAAAGATATAACTGTTTCGACTACAATGATTTTTGGCGGAAAAAATTTGGGCGGAAACAAGGTAGAGCCACACTTACGCTCCGAAAGTATGCCACGTAGCTTTATGAGAATGTCGTTATTTTAAAATCATTGCGTTGAAAGCTTCATTGTCTTAAGAGAAAATTTTTTCAATTGTCTTTCTCGTTGACGGGCAAAGCTTTTCCTTGCTGCTAAAAGACTTCTTTTTGCTCCCAAAGGACTTTTTTTGCTGCTAATTTTGTCTGCTGCAAAAAGACTTTTTTTTGCTCCAAGAAGACTTTTTTTTGCTGCAAAAAGACTTTTCGTGCTGCAAAAAGACTTTTTTTTTTGCTGCTAAAATACTTTTTTTTGCTGCTAAAATACTTTTTTGCTGCAAATATTGTTTTGCTTCACATGCCTTCTCCGCAACATTTTTCACTAGAAATATCAATTATTATACCTATTTTGCGGTCAATTTGTCCACAAAACTTTTATTATTTCTTAGGAACGAATAAACCATGCTATACAACCCAAAATTGTGTGCTGAAAACAGTTTGTTGAGACCGAAATTCTGTTTTGACTAACTAGAATCTCAATACTCTGGGTTATTCATGAAAAAACAGTACCCACTTTAAGGTAGTCGCGTCATATGCACTTGGACGGGGGGGGGCGCACTTTATGTTGATTTGAGAAAAGTGTTTAAACATCTGCTAAGTAACTTTTTTACGCTCAGAATGATTTAAAGCTATTTTCTGACACCTTCCTAAATGAAAAATCAATTTTTGGAAAAAAATTCAACCAAAATTTAAGTTTTTATTTAATTTTTGCCCCTGAAATGCATAAATACCAGGTAGTCGACCTTAAAATTAAGGGAAGCATTCAGACTGAGGATGTATATAATTATATCATGCCTAGAGCAGTGCCTTGAGTGATTTAGTGTGTATAAATTTAGTGTGTATGAAAAGTCGGTTTTTGCCGCGAAATTTTTAGGCGGTACTTAAGTTGTTCAGCCAGACCCCACCTGGAGAATAAGGAACTACCTAGGTTTCGAAAGTGTGATTAATTGATCTGTGGACGAATTGACGTGTGGACGAATTGGCGAATGCACGAATTGACTGTGGACGCATTGACTGTAAACGAATTGACCGCAAAATATGTATAATAATTGATATTTCTAGTGAAAAATGCTGCGAAGAAGGCATGTGAAGCAAAACAATATTTGCAGCAAAAAAAGTATTTTAGCAGCAAAAAAAGTATTTTAGCAGCACGAAAAGTCTTTTTGCAGCAAAAAAAAGTCTTCTTGGAGCAAAAAAAGTCTTTTTGCAGCAGACAAAATTAGCAGCAAAAAAAAGTCCTTTGGGAGCAAAAAAAAGTCTTTTTTGCAGCAAAAAAAAGTCTTTTTGGCGCAAAAAAGTCTTTTTGCAGCAAAAAAATTAGCAGCAAAAAAAAGTCCTTTGGGAGCAAAAAGAAGTCTTTTAGCAGCAAGGAAAAGCTTTGCCCCTCGTTGACGTATTAGTGCGTTATTGCGTTACTTTGTCGGGTGGTTGCTGCTGAATAATTTCTGGCCTATATGAAATGTCGTGCGGTTTCTTATTTAAGTTTGATAATGATGCTGCATTCCACTGTTTTCGAGGGACACGGACAATTCATCCCCAGGAACTATTCCTCCACGGGACAAATCATCCCAGGACAATATTAACCCAGAATCGTCCTAGGGATGAATTGTCACTGGGGAGAATTGTCCTGGGGTTAAATTGTCTGGGGATGAATTGTCGGGTACCCATTTTCGATGATTTTAGATCGATCAAACCGTATCGAGAATAATCACTTGCGTATATCGCTAATAATATTCTTTGTTTTTAGCTGTCTGCTGAAATGCAAATCTTCGTTAAAACTTTGACGGGCAAGACGATCACATTGGAAGTTGATGCCTCCGACACCATCGAAGTTAGTTTTTCAAGAATTCGCGTGCGATTGTGTGGTTAATCCTTATGATTTTATAGAGCGTGAAGACAAAGATCCATGACAAGGAGGGCATTCCGCCGGACCAGCAACGTCTAATCTTCGCCGGTATGTCTTTCAAATAGCATTGGCTTTCCGGACTTACACTAGATATTCAGGCAAGCAGCTTGAGGATGGCCGCACCCTTGTTGACTACAACATTCAGAAGGTAAGCTTGTAGGGTGAAGGTCGCTATGAGCAATTGTCTATTAATTTAGGAGTCCACGCTTCATCTTGTTCTTCGTCTACGCGGTGGTAAGGTTCACGGATCGTTGGCCAGAGCTGGAAAGGTTCGCGCACAGACGCCGAAGGTAGAGAAGGTGGAGAAGCGAAAGAAGAAGAGAGGTTTGTATTCGCTCTTTAGAGTCCCGAATACTTGAACTAACATTTGCCTCTCAGGTCGTGCCAGCCGTCGTGCTCAGTACAATCACCGTTTCGTCAATGTGGCTGGTTGGGGGTCTGGGTCGCAAGCGTGGGCCGAATAGCAATGCTGCTTAGTGAAAAGATCCTTCGTTCGTTATGTTTATTGATTCGTCCGAATAAAGCTTGTTGGTGGTTGTTTGTTGTTTTATGTGTGCGAGTGCGACGATCGTCGGGTTTGTCAGTCTTTGCGTTTGCCTGAACTGAAGTCACGCTTGATGTTAAGATTTTTTTCTCAAATCTAATTTTTTTTAAAGGCCCATGCCCGTGCGTTCCTGACTGTCCCCTCAATGCAAAAGTTATGGAACATTTTGTCACCAGTTATCACACGCCAATTCCAAATTTTTTCCCAACCACTGAACTTCTGTTCAGATATTTTAACTTGGTTTCTAACTAAACAAAGAATTTTAATTTTATGAAACCAAGATGAAAAATCCGAACAGAAGTTCAATGATTAGGATAAAAATTCGAATTGGCAGGGGACAACCGCTGCGCGCAATAACCATAATCCTTCAGCATAACATAATTAGAACTTAATATTAGGTGTACCGTATTTACTCTATTAAAGGGCCTGACCTCTTCCTACTCGGTGGTCCCCCGCCAATTCAAAAATTTCCCTTGATCATTGGACTTCTGTACGGATTTTCCGCCACGTTCTAACAAAACTAGGCCTGAAATCAAATTTTAGGCTTAGTTTTGTTAGAAACCTAGCGGAAAAATCCGTACAGAAGTCCAATGATCAAGGGAAAATTTTTGAATTGGCGGGGGACCACCGAGTAGGAAGAGGTCAGGCCCTTTAAGCGGGCATGCCCGTTTTATTTTCAACCCTTCCGTAGGGGGCCCGTTTATCAGACAGTGCCCGTTTGATAGAGAGGGCCCGTTTATTTTTTCAACAGAAAATTGTTTGAAAACTTTTTTAGAGCGAAAAAATTACATTTCTTTGCATTAATATTCTGCGCCTTCTTATACAGATGACTCGTTTTTTGTGCTCTCTTTTGTCTTTTGTGCACCCACTCCGTCAACGTGTCAAGTGATTAATTTTTTTAATGGGTAGAAATTTGTTTGATTAGAGGGCCGCAGTAAACAATCAAACAGAAGTGGACAAAAAAGCAGAATCGAACCTGTGCACCATTTTGAGCTATAAAACAAAAACGTTCACCCACTGCGGTACCGAGGCTACTTTTTCAACCCTATATGGCTCCCCCTTTTGAAGTAAGTTCTCGCAGAAAATTCTTGGATAAAATTTCCATTTGTAAGGAAGAGATTTAAACTGTCATAATCTTAATTAGTTGTTGTTCTGGGAGTTAATTATTTCTGTACAGTCGACGCTCTCTATAACGACGCTCTTTATAATGACTCGCTCTTTATAACGATCCGGAAAAAGGAACTATTTGGTCCTGAGCTAAGTCATTCAAGTCAAAACGGCGCTCTCTATAACGACTCGGTTTAGTCGGTCCCTTGAGAGTCGTTATAGAGAGCTTTGACTGTAAACACTGTTTTAAAAAAATCAGGCTTCTGCACTATCAGTTTTTGTGACAAATGTAGTCTTTTAAATAAGGCAGATCATCGAAATCAGACAATTTAACTCCCCTGGTGTCAATTACACTCATTTTCCACAAAATTAAAAATGAGGCCTAGCCATTTTCATATGAATGCATTAATGCTTATATATTTTCAGCAAATGGCTTTAAATTCCACTCGACTCACTGAAGACCAAAGTTCAATAATCTCAAATTTTTCTGACTCATTATTCTCAATTGACTTTGTGATCAAAAAGTTGGAAAATAATTACGTAAAGCTGCAAGCCTATCTTGAGCACTCAGAAGTAAACACGGTAGTTTCGTTAGAATTCAAGTTAGCATCCGTGCAGATATTTAATTAATGATTAGGAAATTTTTTTGGATTGGCTGGGCACAATCAGGGACCTTCACGGGTATGGTCCTCTAGGGGGCACTGCTATTTATTGGCGTGTTAACTTTATTGTATAATACACTCTCGGGGCGGTTATAATAATCGATTTACCCTTATCTTTTACCCTTACCTCTACCTTACCTCTACCCGTTATAATAAAGAAATTTTTACCTCTACCCGTTATAATAAAAGCTAGAGGTAAAGGTAGAGGTAAGGGTAAAAAACAACAGGGGGACCAAGGCATATTTTTACCATGGGTGGTAGCAGGGTAAAATTTTTACCTTCATCTCGATTTTCAAAATATTGTCCCGTAAAGCATTTCTAGAGCAATTTAAGTTCGCTGAACACGAATTTAACGTCCGTTTTTCATTATTCTGTGTTGTTTGTTGAGATTTGCTCGCTTTGTTGTACACGCACTGTTTGTCGTATTTTATCGCTCTCATGTCTAGTTATCGTTATGTTTACGCCTGAGATGTGCAAACGTTTGGTTGAGCTGGTCGCCGAGCACCAAGAGGATCTCTTCCCGAACAGCCGCAAAAGGATTCAGCCGCTGGTCAGAACGCTGCTTGGGAGACCGTTACCGACACACTCAACACCGAATATCCGGATCAAGGGTCGCACAGCGTGGAGCAGGTCAAGCAAAAGCATTCGAATCTCAAGAAGTTGGCCAAACAGGATCTCCAGGATCAGAAAAAGTGAGCCTTATCTTTCTTATTTTATGAAGGATCTTGTGTTGTGGATTGAAATAAATAAGTTGCCGTTTATTTCGTTTTCGAGAAAAAAGCTGAAGGTAGAGATAGAGGTAAGGGTAAAAGGTAGAGCTAGAGGTAAGGGTAGAGGTAGAGGTAAAGGTAGAGGTAAGGGTAAGGGTAAGGGTAAGGTAGAGTTAAGGGTAAAAGGTAGAGGTAAGGTAAGGGTAGAGGTAAGGGTAAAAGTTCAAGGTAAAAAAAAGGTAGAGGTAGGGGTAAAAGGTAGAGGTAAGGGTAAAAGGTAAGGTAGGGGTAAAAGGTAGAGGTAAGGGTAATCTTTATTATAACCGCCCCAGAGGGGATCAGGACAAAACACCCCGCCGAAACACCCCCGGCCGAAACACCCCGCCGAAACACCCCCGCCGAAACACCCCCGCCGAAACACCCCCGGCCGAAACACCCCCGCCGAAACACCCCCATTAAACTATTTTTACCATGAATCTAATTAACGGCTTTCTTCCAAAAAAGATTTGAGCCACTCTAAAAGAATCAGAATGCTGTAAAAACTGATGAAACATATGTTATTTTGGTTAGTAAAGAACTGTTTCCGAGAAAAGTCTTCAAGCGAAAATTGACTTTTTCCCCAGTAGACAAAGGTAAATCATTATAAAAGGTAAAATTGCGACTCGCTACAAATTGTGACTCGCTACAGTTTTGATTTTTTTAATTTCATTTTTTTGACAGTTTTTTTGCATGTTCTTTTAACTTTTTTTAACTTATGCCTTAGGCTTAGGCAAGGGTAGGCCAGCGCACGTTAGGACGGGCTCAAACGTGTATCCTACACTGAGCACCAAAACGCGCCAATTCGAAAAAACTGTAGCGAGTCACAATTTGTAGCGAGTCGAATGTCAGTCTTATAAAAAGGTACCCTTATACTCTAAAAAGATGGAATTGGAACATAGTTTTGTCAACTGGGACCTACCGCGTAAAGAAACTCTGGTATGCATGCTTTTTTCATGCATCCAGAGTCACTTTCGAGTGATTTGTGTCTAAAGTATGTGAGTGTGCGCATCTCAACTCCAAGCACCCAAGGCCCCTGCGCCCCAAAGGGGGCACAGGGGGCTTGAGGACTAGAGATGCGCGCACACACATACCTTAGACATGATTCCGAGAAGTACTCTTGATCATAAAATGCATATAGAGTCTCTTTTGCCACGGCCCAGTTGAAAAACATGGTGAGGCAATCGAAGACTACAAACATTTGAATTTCTGACGTTCTGCTTTCTTACTGTGATAGCATATGTAATGACACTTTAACAGCGTAAATAAACTTGTTTACTATTTAACTTTTTCAGTAAGTGCATTCTGGCAATAACCTTTATATGGGGGTGTTTCGGCGGGGGTTGTTTCGGCCGGGGCTGTTTTGGCGGTGGTGTTTTCGGCGGGGGTGTTTCGGCCGGGGGCGTTTTGGCGGGGTGTTTCGGCGGGGGTATTTCGGCGGGGTGTTCGGCGGGTGTGTTTCGGGGTGGACCCACACTGAGAGCATTGTGTAGTTTTAGACGGCCATGAAATTAGTCAGGTGCTGTTTTTAATGTGCGTACGAGAAATTTTTCACGCTGTTTTGCCTGGCAAATTTTTAAATCTTCGCCGTGCAATGTCACATGCTCAGGTATTTTGCTATTACAGTGAACCCTCGATTTAACGACACTCCTCGGGACCGAGCCACAGTGTCGTAAAACCCCGAAACCCCGATTCCGGCCCTATTTAAAAATTGGGCCAATTTGGTCCCTCCTCTTGACTTTTAGTGTGTTTTCTTAGGCTCAAGGCTTGGGCAAGGTAGGCCAGCGTATGTTAAGACAGACTCAAAAGTGGCTTCTCGATATTAAAAAAAGTAAGAAAAGCAGGTTTAAGTCCGTCCTAACATACCCTGGCCTATACTTCCCTAAGCTTTAAGCCTAGATATCAACATGGGGACCAACAGGGGAAAATGGGCCGATTCTTTAATAGGGCCCGGTTTCTGTCTCGTGTGTCTCATCTCGATGATATCTGTATCAAGTGGTATGCCTTTTCTACAAAAATTTAAAATCATTTTTTTAATTTTTGAATTTTTTGATTGGAAAGCTAAGAATCATCATTTTTAGTAGGGTTGTCGAGTTTCGAACTTTTAATTCAAATTCGAAACTCGAATTTTTTTACGGCCGATTTTTGGCATTGGATTGCAGATCTGATTTTACAATCTATACTCAGAATTAAAAGTTGGGTATAGATTGTAAATCAGATTTGCAATCCGATGCCAAAAATCGGCCGTAAAAAATTTCGAGTTTCGAATTAAAAGTTCGACACTCGACAACCCTAATTTTTAGTGAAGCATGACTGTAGAAAAATCCTTAAAAAACATACATGCAAACTTTTCCCTTCCTTCTGTAGTACTTGACTAGGGCAGCAAACTTAAAGCATTTTAAAACGCTTCATTATTCTGTCAGAGTTGTCTTCAGGACGGCAACCACTGTAAATTGAAAATCATAGTTATTGTCTGAAATATAAAAAAATTGCCTGCTTTTGCCTCTTTTCAATAATCGCTGAAACAGAGCTTCTTTGTCAGCTATATCAAAATGTAGGACACAGGTGCAGGCTTGTATCTTGAACATTTTTACATAGGATTTTGTTGTTCAAATTTATTTACAAAAAATTACCTCACATTCAAACTGGATCACCTCATCCTCTTTGATAGGAAAGCCGTCGATCAAAAATCCTGGCCAATGACTCTTGCTTTCCAACTGTTTCATCAAAAATTCTTTGATAATGTCAAGTCCTAGTCTCTGTAAAAACAAAAGTTCAATTAATTGGATTTATATTATTTATTGCAAGGGTCAAAAGCCGCCATGAAGGCATTTTTGCAATAGACACCTATTTCTTAACGAAAGTTTCAAAAAAAAAGTTTGCAAGCACCGAACTTAACGAACCTTTGACTTAACGAAACTCTTGTCCAGGTCTTCAGAGGTTTCGTCAAGATGAGGTTTGACTGCACTTGTTTTTTTTGCGCAAATCCACTTTTTGGCGCAAATTTTGTTTTGCCTGTTTCTCTCGAAAAAAAAATATATTTGTCAAGGTTTGAACGCCATCAGGGAGCCCTGCGATTTTATTTTCTGATAAACCATTATTTATTGCATTATCTCACGAAAATGTTAAATAATAAGGTCAAAATATGAACCAAATTATTGTTCTGATTTCCTCCATACTTTAAGCTTATTGTCTTACATTTTTGCGAGATAATGCAACAAATAATACTTTATCAGAAAGTAGAAGCACAGGGCTACCCCATGGTATTAAAACCTTAAAAAATGAAAAGTTTTTGATAGAAGCAAGTAAGGCAAATTTTTGGGCCAAAAAGTGGGTTTGCGCCGAATGAAGTCGGCGCTACTCGGTTTTACAAACCCCCTCTCCCCTCGAACAGCTACTCGGTTTTTTCTCGAGAAAATTAGTACATTTACTCAAATAAGTACATTTTAGGGTTAAAAAACTTTAAAACCAATGAAATTTTCGTTAAATTTTATAAACTATCATTTATAATATATTTTATTTTAGATAGCTAGTAAACTGACCAATGGGAATGGCTTGCCGTCTTGAGCTTTCCGCAATTTGTCGGCTAACATAGCAGATCTTGGAGATCCTGCAGCTATTTCAGCCCGGATGTAGTCACCCACACTTAAATGCTCCAATCCATATTTAGACGCTATTAACTTGCTTTGTGTTCCTTTTCCAGCTCCGGGATAACCTTGAAAATGATGAAAAATCTTCATTGAATTTGTTATAAAATTTAAAAACACTTTTTGACGATTTTTTTTAAAGTGAAAAGTTTTGTAAGATTTTCGGGCCTTATCCGATTTTCGCCTTGGTCCCCCCTGTTGAGTTTTTTTTGTTATTTTTCAGGCTTAGGCAAGGGTAGGCCAATGTACGTCAGGTGGGACTTAAACATGAATCTAAAACATGTTCGAATCCGTCCTATCATACGCTGGCCTACTCTCGCCTTAGCTTAGAACTGGGAAGGTAAAGTATTTACTCTAATGGTAGCCCCGGGGCCAGTACACTTCGGAAGGGGGCTACAATCGCAAGGGGGAGGGCCAAACCGGCCTGAATAGGCCAGTTTTTTTAGGAGGGTTACTATTTCTTCTACTTCTATAGTAAATGTAGTAACTGTGTTTTTGAAAAAAGTTTGTACTTTTTAAGGACCCCAAATCTTTAATCAAATTTTTTTTCGCTTCAAAATGACATTAAGCACTAGACAAAATAGCATGTTTCACGAAAAACGATCAAATTGTACTTTTTGGCGAAATGCACATTTTCCAAAAATTTTGAGTTACGTACCCAATCTTAAAGATTAGAATACCAAAAAAAAACAACAGGGCAACAAGGCGAAAAAACCCCTTATTTGGGGATAGGGCCGATTTTCGGGTTGTGCTTTTTCATACCAAATATATAATGTAGAAGTCCAGAAAATAATGACTATGTTTAAATTTTCGAAATATTTTATATGAATTTATATTTGATAAAATAACTGACCAACGATAAAGAAAATGTGAGCGTAGCAACCATTCAACTGAGTTAGATTAAACTTCTCAATAGGCAGTCGTGGCTTTAATTCTGATGTCACCAGTGTTTTATTCTTGCTAGTTTCCATATTAAATCTGAAAATACCAAATAACGCTACTTATACATACAATTCCAGATTAAAAAATCACAAGTGTAAATTGTAATTAAGCTTCTGTTTGGCAGTAAAACTGTTTTTAAACTTGAAAATTTCACAAATATTTCAGTGTATAAAAAATTGTTTGCAAAAAAATTGTTTTCGTTTCTGGGTTACATCTGAATTCTTTGTTAGTAGAAATAAACGTTCTGTTATTGTTAGACAGTAAACAAAAACAGAATTTGAAATTTAGGTTAACATGGATCGAATAGCGATGACGATATAAACAAATAGCACAAATGTTTTGAATAAATAAGTCAGTTTGTTTTTGTAAATTGTTGTTTATTTGTGTTTCAATTACTTTTTGTTTACGCTTTTCCAATAAACAGGCATGCGTATATAGTAAAGTATTTAAAGGCGGAGGCCCGTTTAAAAGGGCCTTTCCGACAAGCTACTTAAGTTAAAAATTCGACGCTACTTGTTTTTAAGCTAAGCCAAGGCCCAAAGCCTAAAGGTCATTACTGAACCTAGAATTTTTTTGGGGGAGGGTCTTAAAACCGAGTAGCGCCGAAAATTCGGCCTGGGTGGCGCAGTGGATAAGCATTCGTGTTTTATGGCCCAAAACGGTGCGCAGGTTTGATCCTACGAGGTGACACGCTATTTATTTTACTTGTTTGGCCGATTTTTTCGTGGTAATTCAGGGTAAGACTTTTCAGCGTCATATTTGGAATCAGCAACCCAAATTAGCCCAACTGGTCAAACAAGTAAAAGCAAGAAAAAAAGGTAAAGTATGCAGAATCGAACCTGCGCACTGTTTTGAGCTATAAAACAAAAACGCTCACCCACTGCGATACCGAGGCTACTTTTTCAACCCTATATGGCTCCCTCTTTTGAAGTAAATTCTAGCAGAAAATTCTTGGACAAAATTTCATTTGTAAGGAAGAGATTTAAACTGTCATGATCTTAATTAGTTGTTGTTCTGGGAGTTAATTATTTCTGTACAGTCGACGCTCTCTATAACGACGCTCTTTATAACGATCCGGAAAAAGAACTATTTGGTCCTGAGCTAAGTCATTCAAGTCAAAACGACGCTCTCTATAACGACTCGGTTTAGTCGGTCCCTTGAGAGTCGTTATAGAGAGCTTTGACTGTAAACACCGTTTTAAAAAATCAGGCTTCTGCACTATCAGTTTTTGTAACAAATGTAGTCTTTTAAATAAGGCAGATCATCGAAATCAGACAATTTAACTCCCCTGTGTCAATTTCACTCCTTTTCCACAAAATTAAAAAATGAGGCCTAGCCGTTTTCATATGAATGCATTAATGCTTATATATTTTCAGCAAATGGCTTTAAATTCCACTCGACTCACTGAAGACCAAAGTTCAATAATCTCAAATTTTTCTGACTCATTATTCTCAGTTGACTTTGTGATCAAAAAGTTGGAAAATAATTACGTAAAGCTGCAATCCTATCTTGAGCACTCAGAAGTGAAAAATGTAGGATTTTGTCTATTTACACATGAAAAAACCAGATCACAAAATTGCACTCAATGTAAAACTTCTATGTAAGCGCTAAGAACCATATGGTCAGGCCATCTGCCTAAGGTCTTTTGACTCATTCAAAAAGGCGCCTTTTCCAGACGGCAACTTGAAAAAATAAAAAAGCTGGGGTCAAATCACCGTCCACATCATGAATTTGCTGAATATTATGCTGGCGACCCGGAAAACAGTTTTGTAATATCTAGGCACAAACTTTTAGCAGCCTGGCATATGCCCAGGCCTAGTCAAAAAAATTAAGACCCGGTCCGTCTTCCAAATTTTCAACGAATTTACATAGCCAACCAACTTTACAAATTCTACACAATTCACATAGTTAAAGGGCCATTGCCGTCTCCGACAACGGTCGTCCCCCGCCAATTCAAAAAAAATTCCTAAACATTGAACTTCTGTACGGAATTTTCAACTTGATTTCTCACATAACTATACCTAAAATTAAATTCTAGGCCTTGTTTTGTTAGAAACCAAGCTGAAAAATCCGCACGGAACGTCAATGATTAGGCAAAAAAAATTGAATTGGCGGGGAGCAATTCAAAACAGGTGGCAATGGCTCTTTAACGAAATTTTCATAACTAACATAATTTATATAATCAACAAATCTCAAATAGTCAACCAATTTATCACAGTCAACTAATTTCACATAGTTAACAAATAATACATACCGTATTTATTCTAATAAATAACCCGGGTCTTATATTTTTCAACCCCCTAAAAATCTTTAAATTGTCAATCAAAAATGGCCTTAACTCTGAAATCTTAGTCAAAATATAGAGGGGGTGTCTTTTATTAGAGGAAATACGGTAGCCAACAAACTTTTTAATCTTTTCCCTGACAGTGCGGTTAAGCACGTTACGTTTTTTTTCGAAACCGGCCGGCTGGCAACCAGACAGTTCCTACTATCAGTAGAATTTGCCGCGCGACAATTTTCACTATGTTTATAAAACTACAGTCGACTCTGTCAATAAGGCATGAGCTGGCTTGTGCACATGCCTGTATTCAGCACAAAATATAGCAAGGGTCATTATGTGATTAACAGCTATGACAATGAAAACGAGTCAACATCAAAGCGAAAACAAATTACTTAGGTTGTTGTTGAGAACATTGGCAAAGACATGGGCTTCAATTCAACTGTGTTCAAGCTCACTATTTATATGACTGATCTATCTTTTTTGCCGTTGACAGTTGTTGTGAAAACATTAAGCATTGTAAGGAATTTTTATTTTGAAAATGCAATCATTCAAGAAACAATAATTTGAAAAAAAACTTAAGATCGTGAGATTTGCCCTTGCTTACTGTTGGTGAGCAAATACATAACAATGAGTGTGAATTCTACAAGCAATTTGCTGGCAGAGAAATTATTCCGATGCCTGAAATTTACTTTCTACAAAAAGTTAATGATGGAAATCAAGAATAATTGTTATGCAGACCTCACACGCGTGGGCCATATTTCAAGCCGCACCCTGAATCTATGTGTTGATCAGGCAGTTTTTTGAATATTTACTAATACAGTCAACTCTTGACAGTCAAGGCAAATACTACTCATTTTAAGCAAATAAGCACTTATTATATATTTTTGTAATTCTTTTTTTGTGAAGTTTTTTTTTTAATTCTTTAAGCACTCTTGTTCCTAAAATTTCGAAACCTAATCAAACTAATCGAATATGATTATTAAACTACCCAGAATCAATCGCCCTAAGTTATGACTGTGAAACAGGGCTTTCACATTTTTTTCGAAGAAGTATACCGTATATTCTCAATTAATCCACCACTCTCTAATAATCCTCCACCCTACTGACCTCATATCTCAGCCTAGAGCAAACATTTCACAAATCTTTTTTTTTGCGTTTTCCTAATTAGCACGAGCTCTCCTGATTCCACTTTTCAGATCTTGGTCGAATCCCCAAAAATATCAAAATCGACCTCGAATTTATCCAATTTTTTAGGAGTTGAAAAATAATCCCCCATGGGGGATTAATAGAGAATATACAGTATTTTGACTTTTTTCAATAATATTCACTTCATCTGCAACCAGACATTCCCTACTACCAGTAGAATTCGCCGCTCGACAATTTTTACTACATTCGACGCTCTCTATAAGATACACCTATAAAGTTCACTTCTACCTAGGGTCCGACATTATTTTTAACCTCATTTCTGAAATGCTTTGCCAAATGTAATTCGTCAGTCTAGTCGGAAATATCGCAAGGATTCCGATTTTGCCGATCATTTTTGAGAAATTATATAGTTTTGCCATTTTTACGCAGAGGTATCTTATATGGAGCGTTGCGGGTAGAAATGGCAAAACTATATAATTTCTCAAAAATGATCGGCCAAATCGAACCCTTGCAATATTTCCGACTAGACTGACGAATCACATTTGGCAAAACATTTCAGAAATGAGGTTAAAAAAAAGTGTCGGACCCTAGGTAGGAACGAACTTTCGGGGGTATCTTATATAGACCGTCGACTGTTTTAAACCCAAGAAAAAACGATTTTCAAGACAAAAAAAGTTTATCGTTCTTTTCACTTGTCTCGACCACTCCACCTTTATTGACATTAAACTACCGTATTCACTCTTTTAATCGCCCATGGGCGTTTATTTTTCAACCCTTAAAAAATCGGAAAAAAATATTTCGATTTTGAGATTTTTGGGTGCTCAACCAAAATTTAAAAGTGGAATCAGGTAAACTCGTGGTAATAAGAAAACGCAAAAAAACAGATTTGCAAAATAATTTTTTTAAACTGAGATATAGGTCTTTAAGGGTGGGCGTTTATTAGAGGGTGGGCGATAAATAGAGTGAATACGGTAGTCAATTTAAGCTCAAAATAGAACTGGGCAGGATAAGTGAATAGTATTGGCTATATTTCTTAGCATTCTCCGAAAATTCTATGTATAATTTTAAATGCTTTAACCTGTAAATTTAAGGTCGTGGATACCGTTGCACAGATCGCCAGGCTGCACACACACATATTTTGCTATGAAAATATCAAATCCTTAGGAAGGCGATATTGTCATGTTTATGAAAATACCTCCGTAATGAGCCAGCTTTTGATGCCTTTTTGAAAACACTCAACCAAAGTGATCAAGGTTAGCTTTATTTTATGGAAATTGGGCGCTACTGTAATATACCCCCCCCAAAAAAGCGCTACTGTAATATACCCCCCCCCCCCAAAAATCGACCTACTGTCATATACCCCCCCCAAAAACCGACTTTTTAGGGATGGTCAAAAACCATTTTTACACAATAATTTCGCCATAAAAGGACCAGAAAAGCAATTTAAATGGGATTGCGGGCTGTATCGGGAGGGGAAGGGAATAATACAGGGGCCACTTCTCGAGATGGTTGGGATCCTTAGAGTAATAATTCTCTAAGCGTCTAAAGGTGCTTTCAAACCCAGGAACTTGTGGTGCAGGCATAAGTATGAGTACTTTTCATGGACCAATCCCATCAGCGGGGTGGACCTCGCGGGTTTACTCACAGCCTAGCACTTTTTGGTGCTAGGCTGAATTTTTGGATGCTGGGCCTCTGGCCCGGCCTTATAGAACGAGGGGAAATGCTCTTCGGCGAAAAAATAAAGATGTTGAACATAGTTTTGAATACTGGGGCCTACCGCATAAATAACTCTGGTATGCATGCTTTTTCATGCATCCAGAGTCACTTTCGAGTGATTTGTGTCTAAGGTATGTGGGTGTGCGCATCTCAACTCCAAGCCCCCAAGCCCCTGCGCCCCCTTCGGGGGCGCAGGGGCTTGAGAGTTAGAGATGCGCGCACGCACTTACCTTAGACATGATTCCGAGGAGTACACTTGATCATAAAATGCATATAGAGTCTATTTTTGCCACGGCCCGAGTTGAAAAACATGGTAAAGCAGCTAAAAGAAAGTGGCCCCTGTATTATTCCCTTCCCCTCCCAATACAGCCCGCAATCCCATTACATTGCTTTTCTGGTCCCTTTACGGCAAAATTATTGCATAAAAATGGTTTTTAGACACTCCCAAAAAGTCGGTTTTGGGGGGGGGGTATATGACAGTAGGTCCGATTTTTGGGGGGGGGGTATATTACAGTAGCGTTTTTGGGGGGGGGGGTATAATGACAGTAGCGTCGAAAATTGCCTCAGGTTAGCAGGCCTCTTTTAATCAATGATTTTTTTCACCAACTACGTTCTGAAATATTTTTTTTCAAATAAATCTACACATCTTTAGAACAATTATTTTTTCTTCGACCTTTTTTGGAATATTTCAGTAGTTTAAATCATATAGCAGCCTTTTTTATCCTTGATGTTGAGATATGACCATAAGTTTCACTAGTATCCCTTTAAAGGGCCATTGCCGTCTATGACAACGGTAAAACAACAACAATAAAAATTTCCTAATCATTGATCTTCTGTAATGATTTTTCAACTTGGTTTCTAACAAAGCAAGGCCTAAAATTCAATTTTACGTATAGTTTTGTTAGAAACTAAACTGAAAAAGTTTGATGATTTTGTAAAAAAATTCTAATTAACAGGAAAAAAATTAAAACGCGTGATGATGGTATTTTAAAAAAATGACTTTCCCACTTACAGGGTGTCGCAAAATTACGCGTGCACTTTTTAAAAGTTGTTTGAAATTTCTTTGAATTTTTTTTTATCAAATATTGTTTATTTCTTACATTTTTGTGTGTTTCTTCAAAAAGCGGTTGCTATAACCAACTTATTTGTCTGTTTTTCAGAATGAATTCTGATTTCCGCCCGCTTTCGTTCGATTGAGACAGCAGGGAAAGAATATCGGAGAAATTGCAAAGTTTTTCGGAGTCAGTCGTAACACAGTCGGCACAGTTGCTGTAATTTCATGTCAATAAATTTGTTGTGTGTTAATCTGCAATTATATTGTGTTTATGCTCCTAACCCTATAAATGTGGAGATTTCCGCGGGTATGGTTCCCGAAAGACGAAATCGACCGGGCAAGGAGCTACCTCGCAAAAATTTTCAAAAATGCACGCGTAATTTTGCGACACCTGTACAGTCAACTCTCGATTAACGAACCCCTGGGGACCGGCAAAAATGTTCGTTGAATCGAGAGTTTCGTTAAATCAGGAATTAATTTCAGTCATTTTATTTAATGGCTGTCCGAGTAGGCGTTGAAAAAAAGTTCGTTAAATCACGAGTTTCGTTAAATCGAGGGTTCGTTAAATCGAGAGTTGACTGTACCGTATTCTCTCTAATGAGCGCCCTCCTTGAAAGTCGAAAATGTACCCAAAGTTTTTTTTGTCGATTTCACAACTTTTCTTGTATTAAATTTACATGATCATTCACAGCCATATACTGAAATGACGCCAAGAAACAGGGCTACATTTTGAGTACAAGGTTGCAAATGAGTATGTAAATAAAAATTACAAAAAAGTCACTTCCAAATCAATACCGAATAGTTCTGGGACAGACCTTGTACTCAAAATGTAGCCCGGTTTCTTGGCGTTATTTTCAGTATATGGTTGTGAATGATTAAGTAAACTATATACAAGAAAAAATTGTGAAATCAACAAAAGAATTTCGGTTACGTTTTCCGACTTTTAGGGAGGGCGCTCATCAGAGAGAATACGGTATGTTTAAAGTAGAGTTCAAAAAAGTTCGGAGTGATAAGTAAATTTTGCCTTATTACCACATTATTACCACATTGTAAATTATTCTTTTATTTTGATTTTTAGACAGTATCACAGATTTGCTAAAACATTTGCGGAAGACAAAGAGTATTGAATTTCTTAACTATGTCGCACTGGTACACCCTCAAAAAATTGGTAACTAATATTTATTACAATTACAGTCAACTCCCGATTTAGTGTACACCCTGGGGACCGGCTCCAGTGTACACTAAATCGAGGGTTCATTCTAGTCATTTTAATTAACAGCCGGCCAAAATGATTTAATCCAGGTGTACACTAAACCGAGATGTTCACTAAAGCCGGTGTACACTAAATCGGGAGCTGACTGTACTTAAAACCGGTCTTGATAAAAAAAATGGTAGCTAAAATTTAAAAAAAACATTCCAAACTCTCATAATTTTGTAGCCTTTTTCCATCTTTTTTAAGAATATAGTCGAACCTGGATAAACAGACACCCCAAAAGTTCGTTCCCCAGCTGGTCCGACACTTTTTTAGACCTCTTTTTGAACGTTTTTCAAAGAAGGGCATTTAAAATGTCCGCTTTTGGCTTTTTGTTGTCCCGCGTTTGCTTTTTCTGTCCGCTTTTTTAAATTTTAAAGAGAAATGATTTTAAATTTCCGCTTTTGGCTTTTTTCTGTTCGCTTTTTCTTTTTCTGTCCGCTTTTTTGAAAGTGTTCGCTTTGTCTAGAAGTGTCCGCTTCTGCTTTAAAGTGCCCGCTTTTGGCTGAAATGTGTCCGCTTTTGGCTGAAGCGAAAGATCCGAAAGCGGACACATTTTAGCAAAAGCGGGCATTTTTCAGCCAAAAACGCACGCTTTTTAGCCAAAAGCGGACACTTTAAACTAATAACCGGAGACTTAAACAAAATCGGACAGCAAAAAGACAAAAGCAGACAGAAAAAACCCAAAAGCGGACATTTAAAATAGTTTCTCTTTAAAATTCAAAAAAAGCGGACAGAAAAAAGCCAAACGTGGACAACAAAAAGCCAGAGGCGGACGAAAAAAGATTATCCGTTTTTTAAATTCTGTTTTGACAATCTGGTGTCGAATGTCGCAAGGATGTCGATTTCGCCGATCGTTTTTCAGAACCCGAAAACTTTTTCTCTAAAAAGCCAAACCGCGATAAACGGGCACCCATTTCAGAAATATGGTGCCTGTTTTTCAAGGTTTCGCTTTTTAGAGAAAAATGTTTTTTGGATTTTGAAAAAACAATCGGCAAAATCAGCATCCTTGCGTTATTTGCGATGATAATGTCAAAACAGAATTGACAAAAAAAAAAGTATTCAAAAAGAGGTCTAAAAAAGTGTCGGCTCAGCTGGGGAATCAACTTTTGGGGGTGTTCGTTTATCCTGTTTGACTGTAACAGAACTCCCTGCGCCTTATACAAATATCTTGCGTAAAATAGTATTTTTTTAATTGCAGGACTACCAATGACTTTAGTGCATGGAGCTCTTTGACGAACAACATAATTTTCAGCAATGAGTGTGACAGCTCTGTCAAAGCATTATTGATTTTCAGAGAGTATTTGTGGGAAGCTTGGCCTTTGATATTGCACATCTAATAACCATATGCACTGACAACGATACACGCAACTATTTGGAGACATTCATTCTGGACTTTTACTACAAAACTTTTGCAAAGTTGCTGAAAGAAAAAGGCCACCAGATCAAATTTACAGTTGACCAGGTACATGCAACCTACCGCTTATGCAAAGCTCATTTAGTCCATGTTCTTGTCAAATACATGTCTACATTTACCTCCATCTTTCATGCTTCCTGTGACAGCACTAAAGCTAAAACCAGATCTAAGTGCCTGCTTGAGCAGGTGAAAGCACTGCTATTGGAAGCTAAAGAAATCTTGCTGGAGGACGCTCCAGAGTGGCTTACATAGCTTTCAGACTCAAGTCCTTGTTTTAAAATTGATTGTAGAAGACCTGTCAGAAAAGATCATTTTTGAACTTTTAATTTTTTCTCTCTGTCTTGCTTATAACTCGCAAATTATTTTCACTACTATTATACAGAATCTTCAGTAAAACTCATAAGATTGCATTTGTAGAGTAAATTGATTAGTGAAAAGTTTAGGAAACAAGCAAATTTTAAAAAAATAAATGTGAAACTAGAACTTTCACGCAAGGTCAAACTCAAAAATTGTTTAATTTTTGATAAAATCAAACTAAAATTTTCCCTACAAGCGAACATCTTTAACCCGACGCTACTTTTAACTTTTGACCCCTATATCAGCAATCAAATCCCTAGGATCCTTTAATTACCTATACTTTTTGTTTGTTGCCATGTGCATGAAGTCAAACATGTTATAAATTATCAACTTTTTATTCATTAGAAATAAAATCAACAACAATAAAATACATTTCTACAAACATTTCTGTACAATTTATAGAAAACATAATTTATGTAACTAATATTTAAAGCTCTAATCCACTTCCTCAACAGTAGGTCCATTGTTGCCTGCTCCTCTATTGTACTCCTGACCACAGGAGGAAGAAGCATTGTTGCCTGGTTGTTGATGTAGTTTGGCCATTACTTTGGAGCACTGTTGCTGGACCTCATTCAGTTGGTGCTCATACTCCTCCTTGTCAGCCATCTGGTTGCATCCACCCATTTCAGAGCTCCATCCACCAATTGAGTGCATTGCTCTTTGTCTTCTGCTGGAAGTTTGTCTCCATAGTCGCTGAGAGTCTGTTTGACTTGGAAGAGATAGGCTTCCAACTTGTTCCTGGCCTCCACCCTCTCTCTTTGCTGTCTATCCTGCTCTTCATACTCTTTGGCCTCCTGCAACATTCGCTCAATCTCTCCTGGAGATAGACGACCCCTCTCGTTCTTGATCTGAATCTTGTTGGACTTGCCAGTGGACTTGTCGACAGCAGACACATGTAGAATACCATTGGCATCCAAGTCAAAAGTCACCTCTATTTGAGGTACTCCTCTAGGTGCTGGAGGAATGCCAGTTAGATCGAAAGTGCCCAGCCGGTTGTTGTCTTTGGTCATGGCTCGTTCACCCTCAAACACCTGGATACTGACTGCTGGTTGGTTGTCGGAGTAGGTGGTGAAGATCTGAGAGGCTTTGGCAGGGATGGAGTGGTTGCGCTCAATGATCTTGGTCATCACGCCTCCAGCTGTCTCAATGCCCAAAGACAGAGGGGTCACATCCACCAACAACACATCCTTGACTGTGCTGTCCTGAACTCCTGACAAAATGGCTGCTTGCACTGCTGCTCCATAAGCCACTGCTTCATCTGGATTGATGGACAGGTTCAGGTCTTTGCCATGGAAGAACTCCTTGAGCAGTTTCTGCACTTTGGGAATGCGAGTAGAGCCACCCACCATCACTATTTCGTCAATGCTGCGTTTGTCCAATTTAGCGTCTCTGAGAGCCTGCTCCACAGGTCCTAAGGTTTGGCGGAACAGATGGGCACACAACTCCTCAAATCTGGCTCTGCTCAAAGTGGTGTGGAAGTCGATGCCATCACATAATGAGTCGATTTCAATGGTTGCTTGGGTGGAGCTGGACAGAGTGCGTTTGGCTGCCTCACAAGCAGTTCTAAGCCTTCTGAGGGCTCTGGGGTTGTTGCTGATGTCTCGGCCATGTTTCCTCTGGAACTCTGTTTTCAAATGGCTAGAATGAGGTTGTCAAAGTCTTCGCCTCCCAGATGAGTGTCTCCAGCAGTAGATTTGACT
The DNA here is from genome assembly GCA_004194705.1 of Ditylenchus dipsaci. Classification (NCBI taxonomy): domain Eukaryota; kingdom Metazoa; phylum Nematoda; class Chromadorea; order Rhabditida; family Anguinidae; genus Ditylenchus; species Ditylenchus dipsaci. Next base: position 3,146,963 of record SADC01001204.1, read on the forward strand.
TCGAAGAGAGAGCCTTCAGCAATGCTCAGAATAGAGACATCAAAAGTGCCTCCACCCAGGTCAAATATGAGCACATTCTTGTCGCCAGTCAACTTCTTGTCCAGACCATAAGCCAGTGCTGCTGCAGTTGGTTCATTGATGATGCGGAGAATGTTGAGCCCAGCAATAGCACCTGCATCTTGGTGGCTTGACGTTGGGAGTCGTTGAAATAGGCAGGTACAGTGACCACTGCATCTTTGACTGGATGACCCATATAGGCTTCAGCGGTTTCCTTCATCTTGGTGAGCACCATGCTGCTGATCTCTTCTGGTTTGAACACTTTCTTTTGGCCCATGAACTCCACTTGAACAGCTGGTTTGCCGCCTTGATTGACCACTTTGAAGGGCCAGTGCTTGATGTCCTTCTTGACACTGTCATCATCAAATCGTCGTCCAATCAGTCTTTTGGCATCAAAGATGGTGTTCTCAGGGTTGCGAGCCACCTGGTCTTTGGCACCATCTCCAATAAGTCGTTCTTGGTCAGTAAAGGCGACATAGCTGGGTGTGCATTTGTTGCCTTGACTGTTGGCAATGATCTCAACTTTGCCGTTCTGGTAGACCCCGACACAAGAGTAGGTGGTGCCAAGGTCAATTCCAATAGCTTTGCAAGACATAGTTGGAATAGTAAGTTAAATACAGTAGGTAATAATAGTAATTGTTAGCTTGGTTTGAATTGAGGAAAGGAAGTGAGGGTGTGCTTATATACTGTTGGGAGGCAGTCTTTCCATCCCTTTCTAGACCATTCCACACTATATGTGCTATTTCTCTAGCCGTCTAGCCGTGTTTCTAGAAAGGAATAGAAACGTCTTTTTCCTTTTCTCTTACGGCCTCTTTTGCTTTCTAGAAAGATCTCGCAGGAAAAAAAGGATATACTGCTAGAGAAAGAGTATTTCTACTGCTTTCTAGAAAGATCTCGCAGGAAAAAAAGGATATACTGCTAGAGAAAGAGTATTTCTACTGCTTTCTAGAAAGATCTCGCAGGAAAAAAAGGATATACTGCTAGAGAAAGAGTATTTCTACTGCTTTCTAGAAATTTCCAGGGTTTAAATTCTTTTTTTTGTGCAGCATAATTTCAGTTATTGTTTAGTAAAACTTATGTGTATACAGTCAAGTCTCTCCTTAACATACACCCTCACGTTCGCTCCCGCTTAGGGTCCGACACTTTTCAAGCATATTTTTCGATCCCATTTTTTCAAATTTTTGCCAGTTCTGTTTTGACAGTCTGGCCCCAAATATCGCAAGAATTCTGCAACGGTTTTTTTCTTCTGCCATAAATAGTTACTTTACAGGGAAAAAATTGCGACAAAAAAGGTATTTTCACGACAGCAAAAAAGTTTGCCCATAACATACACCTGTTTTGAATTAAGATGTATGTTGAGGTTTTTGATCTTCAAATGCCAAAATCACTGTTTTTTGTAAAGACCATCGGCGAAATCGGAATGGTTTTGACAATTTAGGACGAAACTGTCAAAATACAACTGGCAACAATTTGAAAAAATGGGGTTGAAAAAGTATCAGGTCCTAGGTGAGAACGAGATTTCGTGGTGTTTGTTAATGAGAGAGAATTGATTGCAGTTATAATAAAAACACTAGAAATGAATTTATGACAGCATTGTGATACTTTCTATGGCTCTATGCTTAGATAGCATACACGCAACTATATTCATGTTCATACACGTAATACCAATGTTGCTTTCTATGATGAATAAGGCGAAGAAGTGAATATGATAAAAAATATATACGAAAAATCAATTATCGCGTGAATTTCAAAAAAAAATCAATTAATTCGGGGATCCCTTGTAGGGGTTCGCCACAATTGAATTGAAAAGTTTGGCTACGTAGCCTCTTGCTCGGTTGGTTTCCAAATATTTTTTATATCTGGCATTCTGATCTTTTCTCGTGTTTTTACAATATTTTGCGGCTGCAGTAGAAGATTCTTGATCATACAGTTTTTTAGAAGCCTGTTTTAAAATATCTGTTTATAGGAATTTAAATCGTTAATCTTATACCTATTTTTAAAAAAAGCTCATTAAAACTGACAAAATATGTGTCACAAATCGCACAAAACTTCACACCCTAAAAATAAGACAAAAACAAGTGTTTTGCCCAGCAAGCCAAGCTATATCAGTATAAAAGAACTGGGTTATTACTGATAGCTTATCAGTCATTATCCCAAAGCAAAAAATGCCAGCAAAAAAGTGTGAGAATCAAATTTTTTTGCTATTTTTCTGTTTTTGCAGTTAGTGCATTTGAGTCTGTCCTAAAATACACTGGTCTACCCTTCGTCTAAAAACCAAAGAGCGTCCCAAAGTGTAAAAACTAGGGTTGTACAATGGGAATATTCCCGGGAATATTCCCGGGAACATTGGGAATATTCCCGGGTTTCCCGGTATTTTCCCCTATATGGGAATATTCCCGGGAATATTCCCAATGTTCCCGGAATATTCCCAATGTTCCCGGGAATATTCCCGAGAATATTCCCGGGTTTTCTATATTTCCGGGAATTTCTACAACTCTAATAAAAACCGAAAAAAATTAAAATTCCGCATTTTTTGTTAGCACTTGCTTATTGGCATTTCGACGCTACTCGTTTATACCCCTCCCAAAAGCTACTCGGTTTTACCCCTCCCAATAATTTTTAGGGGTATCTAAAACCATACTTTTTAATATAAAATAGCCGGTATTAGTAACGGCTTGGCCCTGAGCCTAAGCCTAAGGGCCAAAGCCTAAGCCAAAGCCTAAGGGCTAAGCCTAATTCCGAAGCCTAAAAATTATTGGGAGGGGTAAAACCGAGTAGTTGTTTTTGGGAGGGGTAAAACCGAGTAGCGCCGGCATTTCTAATTTGCATCGTTTGACTGTACTCATTCAATCTTTATCTTTGATTATCATACTTGTTAATGCAAATGAAAATTTGGCAAATTCAAATGCGCGCGGACACTTCTCTTTTGTCTCACACTCTACTCTTTGGAGTTATTTCGAGCGACTCAAAAGAGTACAGTGAGAGATGAAAGAGAAGTGTCCCGCGCGCATTTGAATTTGTCAAATTCTCATTTGCAACGACAAGTATGGTACTTTAAAACTCAGAAAAGTGTAAATGACTATACAGACAGTATTAGCCATTCAGTTGATATTGTCATCATGTTATCCTAAACATCAAGCCCAATCTGAGAGAGCAGGCTCTTCAATTGATGAATCATATACAAGTAATTTTCTTTTCTAATATCAAAATAATATTTTGTTGAAAACTGGCCTTGCGATGTATAGGGTGTCTAATAAAAATTGGTTTTTTGGCATTTTTTTTGCTAAATTTTGTCAAAGGCTTCCGCGGACAGGTGAAACCCCGAAAATATTTTTTGTGGTTTCTGAAATAATTTATAGCTGAAAAAATTTTAAAATAAATTAAAAATATTTGATGGGCAGAGATAATATATCGACTGTAATATTCAAATAGTTTATTTATTTTCAACAGAATGTTTTGGCAAAAATGTTCTTCTACTTTATCGTGTTTCTTGGTTATTTTATTTATGTAAACCTTTTTATGTAAAAATTAGCCGACCAAAAATAAAGATATTCAGAAATAATCAGGAAAAACAGGCAGGCACACATCGGAGCTCCTTAACTTCCAGTCTAAGTGTCTTTGAATCCACAGGCCGGTTGGTCTTCACGGGTTGCGGTAGCAGCACGACTAAGAGAAATACCATCCATTAAGAATTTAAGAGCAAAAGCAAGCCAGTTTCAGATCCAGCGCCAAGGTCAGAACATGGTCCGCTAGACTCCACATCACGGTTCACACAGATCATGCCATTCACCACAGTTTGAAAGTCCACTCCACATTCTTTCAGTCCCGCTTCAGTTCCGATCAACACCCGAATACTACTGACGGGTCTTTGCCAGCTTGCTAAAGCTTACGGGTTTTCTTCCAACAAGCTCATCTAAATTAATCGACATTGCATTAGAAGAACGAGAAATGATATCGTATAAGTGCAATAATGGCAACGATTTTGTTTGAAATCGAGGCTCTGCTTTTTCTGGTAATAGCAATATAATCATTGATCCCTTACACAAATATTTTCAAAGAAGAGCGCATTTCCAAAAGATAAAAGTTCACATATAAAGTTGTTGTTTTTCCGATGGGCATTCATTACGACTCTGTGTTTTTTTCATTATATTTGCTTCCTTTTTTACGAAAGATATATTGCGCGAAAAAATAGAAGAAACTCAACAAAGTCATTTCCTATAAATATACTTTTCTTATTTGAGTATGGCTGTTAGTGGTTCAAGTAAATGTGCGTTTGCTGCATCTAATTTTTTCAAATTGAATTTTCTCAGAAATGTTTCATACCGTGTTTTCTCTAATAGTAACCCTATGGTCGTGAAATAGTCATATGATCGGTTATTTAATACAAAATGACAGGTCATTTTCCTGATTGCGGTCATTTTTGGTCATTTCACGTTTTTTGAAACTAGCTAACTTTCTTTTCAAGACAGTCGCCATGTTTCGTTCGCTGAATTTTGCTGCCTCATGACTGCTTTTTCCCTTAGTTGCCTTGATTTTAGATTGCCATGTCACTGAGGACGACAAAAAACAGCACTATACATAGCTTCTTAGAGTTGACTGTGTAGCGAGAGTTGACTGTATAGAGATTTGGCGATTTTTGCGAGTTTTACCAGCAAAATCTTTGGGATCAAGATCCCAAAGAGATCACGACTCCGTGCACATCTCTAATTATTTACATTCGGGTGTCGAAAACTGATACTCTTTGCAAGCAACATCTTAAATTGTGAAACTGACTAAAATTGTGAAACTGACGTCATTTTAGAAAAATAACCGGTTATTTCGACAACCCTAAGTAGCCATTTCTAAATTAAATGGACTATGAAATTTGCTGAGCACAGCAATTTACGAAATTCGAATTCATGCGGGCCAACCTAATTTGGTAATAACCTCATCGAAAACATTATTGACCAAATTAGGTTTTTTCGAATTTGGTTTAAAATTTCGCAGATTGCTATGCTTGTCCAGTTTCATGGTCTTTTAAGTGGTGTAAAACTTTCTCTATTAATTAACTTTCGATCTCTGTAAAAAGTACCTGTTAATGTTTCAAAAATTTAAAAGACACTTTTTATAGAGTTAGTACAGCTCATTCCGCACCCAAAAATCTTCAGATCAGCGTCAAAATTTTCTGATTGTTGTGGGTTTGAAAAATAAGGTGGCCGGCCGCGTTATTAGAGGAAATACAGTGAACTAAACAAGTTATTAACTCGTTGATTTAACAACTAGAAAATACATGTTGGGGGGGGGGGTATTACTTTGAGCTTTTGAAGCAGGATTATTTGCAGATCTTCATATAAATGAACCCTCCAGAAAGTGGTCTTCTTGCTGCAAGAACAAGGTTTTTGCTACTAATAATTGTGGTTCTCTGTCTAACTATAAACTGGGCAAATATATTAGCATTCAACTTTACAGTGGTACGTATTGTTAAATCATAGGCTTTAAAGGAGGCGTAAAGGCTACTTGGGTTTAAAAAATTTGGTCTCGGTGGCGCAGTGGGTAAGCGTTTGTGTTATACACTCCGTATCATAAGTATCACCGCACCCATACTTTGTGATATTTTAGCGATTTTTGACTACAAGTGAGCAATGTTTCATTATAACGAGATACCTCTAGACGAAAAAACATGTTCTGGCGCAAAAAACCGAGTTGGAAAACGCAAGAAAATAATTTGTAGCTGAAAACATTGAAATCAGGCGTTTCATAAATATAATCGCAGTTCGGTTTGTAATGCGCCGCTCGATATTTTTATTTATTTTAAAGCAGATACACATTTTGGCATCATATTTTTGGTTCGACTGTATTTCGGCTACAATTTGCTAGGTCAAAGCTAGGTCATTTTTTGAAAAGTTATGATCATCAACATAAAAGCGTCGATTCCTAGTCAAAAGGATAGACCAAAATGATGGGCAGGTTCGATCTCACCGGATGCAAGCTATTTATTTTGGCTCGTTTGACCGATGTCTAGGGGTATCTGGGGTCGCTGATTTCGAATATGGCGCTAAAAAAGTCTAATTTACATGATAAACGGGCCAAACAAGCCAAAATAAATAACGTGCCACCAGGCGGGATAGAGCCTGCGCACTATTTTAGGCCACAAAAACACAAACGCTTATCCACTGCGTCCCCCAGGCCGAATTTTTCAGCGCCAGTAGCTTTTCCATTCATTTGAAAGAAACAAAAATTAAGCCTATTTACAACTCTTTTAGATATGCATGACTCCAAAATTAGAAGAAAAACAATTGTCCAACAGCACTAATTTTTTCAACTATGAATTTTCTAATGCTCAAAAAAGCAGAGCAATGGTAGCTGTGGCAGTTGGCGCTTTACTAGCCAACATTCCTGTTGTGACTATGATCAACTGGTATGGCCCTAGATATTTGTTTACTGCAGTTGGATTTTTCGGAGCTGTAGCCACCGCTATGATACCCACTGCTATTAAGTTGGGCTTCAATTGGTTTTTGGCAGTTCGGTTTTTGCAAGGAGTAGCCTTTGCCGGAGATATGGCCACATTCGGACATTTCATCTCTTACTGGACTTATAAAAAGCAATATGCTTTCTTTACAGCTACTTTATGGTGAGTTGGCCAAATTCATTTGGTTGAAATCGGAAAACAAAATTTCAGCACTTATGTAGAGCTAGCTCCTGTGTTTACTAACCTGTAGCTGGTATTAATTTTTTGTTGGTAAAAATAATCAGCTGTGTTTTAGGACTGTTTTGTGACTCTTCTTTTGGTTGGCCTGGAGTCTACTATTTCCATTCAATCACCACTATAGTTTTGTTTTCTTTATTCTTCTTGTCCTACAGAAATGACCCCGACCGGCACCCATTTGTAAATGACTTGGAGAAGAATAAAAATATCTAGAGGTAGAGACACTGAGGATGAAAATGCTAAAAGAAACGTTCCTTATAAGTAAGTGAATGGAAACAAATGACTGCACACAGTTGCTTTTAGACAAATTCTAACCTCTCCAGCGGCATGGGCAGTGTTTGTCGGGGCATTTGAAACTATGTGGGCATCAATCTGTTATTTCAGTTCACACCTACCTACTTAAACAAGGTGTGGGTTTGTTTGATTAAGTTTTATATACAGTCAAACTTCGATATAACGCACACCCCCGATATAACGTACACCTGACCTGGTCCCCAGGATGTACGTTATATCAAACTTTGACTGTAATTTTTCTTAGCAAATGCCTTAAAATCCTAAAATGGGTACGAGTTTCGTAGGTTTTGCGAAGTTTTCCAAAAAAAGCAAAAAAATTGAGATCAATAATTCTAATCTACTTTTTCATTTTAACTATTGATTCTCCTTAAAGTTTTTGCAACAGAAGCTGGTCGAATAAGACAATCTATAAATGCCTAATCTAAAAACGACAGCACTTCAAGTACACCCCTACACAAAGATTAAAAATTCCGAATTTGGCGCTAAAAAAGTGTGGTGGTAGAGAACTCATACTTTTTGAGGGTCAACGGCTAGAGAACACATACTATTTGGGGAGGGGGTGTATTCACTTGAAGTTTTATGCTATAAACCTCTATAATAAAAGTATACTTGATTGCTTTTTTTGTTTGACAAACTTTTTTCAAGTCAGGAAGTAAAATATATAAAGGTAGCCCTGCCTAAAATTAATAATTAATAAAATAATCGCCATCAATTAAATGATTTTCAGTCTTTTGAGAATAATTTATAAAACCTACCATATTTCAGGTACAAAACTTTGAAGTGTTGGAAACTGGTCTTTAGGAGCTGTTCCCCACTTCTCCAAGGATTTATGAAAGAATTTTCTGGTTTCACAAACGACAAGATTTCGTCCAAAATCATGAGTGAGACATTCAAAACCAAGCTTTACAACTCAATTGCCTTCTTTCTGTTTGTTTTATTTTTGGTAGTCTTGTCTTTTATACCCGCAGGCTCTGGTCTAACGGCAATGATAATATTGACTGCTGGGGCAACTCTATTAGGTTTCAACACAGGAGGCTTCTACAAATCAGGCTCCCTTATTTCTGGGCCATATTCTCCGTTTGTGATGGGGCAAGTCTCGAATGCTCTGACTCTGGCAATGTTGGTTACCCCTTTGATTGTCAACCCACTCACTCCAGACAACACCAGACAACAATGGGCACTGGCTTTTTATGCTGTAGCTAGTATAATGGTAGCTGCAATATATTTTATGTATTGTTTGCAAGCGCTGAAACGCAGCCTTGGGCAGCTCAAGAACATTTTAAAGAAAAAGAAGTGGGAGTCAACAGTTTCAAAATTCCTTTAATAAAAAAGTTTCGATGCTGAAAATGTGAAAAGAAAAGAGAAAACAAAGTGGTGATTGTCATATTTATATATTTTTGTTGTATTGTCAATTAATGTACAGCTGCTATTTTAACAATTTTATTGACTGCGATCTTTGTTAACGCAATTCCTTGCGGATCCAAAAAGAGTGAGATAAAATATCCCCTCCATTACCATATTTTCGGTTTACGAGTGCTTTGCCGTAGCCTGATCCCTAAGTACCAACATTTTTTTGTTAACTGAGGATCTAGTTCGAACAATATTGAGCTCCATTGCTGCGAAGTGTGAAGCAAAGCTATGATATTGAAATTTTTATACAATAAAACATTGGGCTCTATATGTGTTCGATGGTCTTCAAGCTTCAAAAAGCGTGTTTGAGTCTGTTTTAACATACGCTGACCTACCCTTACCTGAGCATGAAGTTCTAAGCAGTTACAACATTTTGAAAAAAAATTGTGTCAAAAAAACAACTGGGGAACAAACACTTTTTCGATTTTTTTTTCGCGAAAAACCAACAGGGGGAGCAAGGCATATTTTCGGGGGGAACCCTCGAACACATATAGAGCCAAGCATTGTCTACTCATGCCAAATACTTTTTATTCTCGAATTTTTATCTAATTCACACTTAAGTTCATTTCAGCTGCTGCAGTCTTTTTTAAATGCTCAATAACTTGGGTTTGATTGACATACTCAAAGATCTAAAAACGTTTCGACTTTAAATGTGCTAAGCTAAAACTTCAACCAGCCTTACATTTGGAGCAGAAAACAAAATGCCCATGGTGCCACCTGTGGTCACCGCAAAGAAAACATAGAGCAACAACCTGTCAATCACCATTGAGGCATATTTCCATTCTTCTCTTATCTAAAAAAGTCTTTTTATATATAAAACGTGACCCTATTCTAGAGCCAAGCTTGTTTTTGACTTGGTCTTCCTTTTGGTTTTTGATCGTTTTTTAGACCAAGTTTAAAGCTTAGGGCAGGCCAAGATGAACCCTAACATCTTTCCGAATTAAAAAAGGTAAAATTTAGACCAGCCAACCTCCGCCATAAGCCTGAGTCAAAAATATTCGGCTCTAAGATAGGGCCCAATAAATCATACCGAAATCTACCTTTTTGTGTTTATTGTCTCTGCGCAGATGTTCTGTGATGTAATCTACAAAAAAAAATTATTTACTTTGTCCGGTTAGCCTGTCTACAAACCAATAGCATCTATTGCTTTAAGAGCTTCCCCTGTCAACATGTCACTCAACACACTAGTGGGATTATTTTGCGGAGCACGAAAGGCAAGGTTTGGTTGCGATTTCCTGCGCTCTCTTTTCATCTTAACGGTCTCTACTGAGGTTTCTGTAGGTACAGTTTGTTGTGAACAGTTTGGATGATGTAGCTAAATATCTTTTTTGTTTCTTATACTTTATTAAGAAAAAACCTTACTTCAGGTTGAGTCAATTTCAAGAACTCATCCGGTGTATTTTTGTCGTTCTAATGCCTTTGGAAAGCCATTGTGTTTTACTCTTCTAGAATATTTCTTTCTGTCGCTGTTGGATACCTTTTCAACATCTTGGTTAGGTCTGCGCATCATTAGAAATAAAGGCAAATAGAACAAAACACTCGTTTGACCCATCTAGGCATGGTGTGGGTGGTGGGACCTCGAAAGTAGATGTTTATAATTACCACAGTCACCTAAACACACAGTTAATCACTTTTCGAAGCGTGGGCGGGGTTTTCAAAATGTGTCGAGAATATTTGACCATATATTTGAAAACATACCACAACAGTTATTATATTCATGACAAAGGTCATCAGCAGGTATTTGCCATCAAAGGGATTGTTTTAGATGTGGGAGGCAAAATTTTAGAAACTAGCAGCAAAAACACCACCAAAGCCAGCAAAATACTAATGACTAATGTGATTTTCTCATCTGCTTCAGCTGGCAAATAAAACACTAACATACCTTAAGTAAAAAATTATCAAAGTTTTATAAGTTAGAGAGTTATTACTAAGAAATGCCATCAACACTGTCGGAATTATCAGAATAACTGTGTAGAACAAAGTTTTTCTAAATAAAATACAAAGCTGATAGCAAAAAAAATTTGAATGATACCTGCGTATTCGTATTCTGTAGACAATTCTCGAGCTGTTTTGGATAAGCTGCCCGGGCACTTCCATGATATCCCATATACCACTAGGACAAAACAATAAACAAGCTTCACCGTATTTTCTTTAATTGCCGCCCGTGGCGCTTATTTTTCGATCGACCTCTAGGGGGAGGAGCTTTTAAGAGTCATTTCGAAAATTTCGATTGAAAATTAAAAATCTAAAATGCTGAATTAGCAGAGCTCGCATAAACTAATAAAACGTGAAAAACCATGTTAGAAAAAAATAGCTCGAAGTCAAGAGAGCGGCAATTAGAGGAAATATGGTATTTGGTTTTTCGAAGATTTTCGAAATTAGTGTAAGAGGTGACTTTTCAAAGAGCGCCGAGCTATTATACAGAATACGTCATTCCTAAGAATTTAGAGATTTTTGACCAAATGAATTCTAGTATAAAATTTGTATAAATCCATTTCTAAATTTGCAAACATACCTTGGAGAATAATCAGTTAATTCTACGTGTCTGTTACCAGCCAAGTATTGTATAACTACCTATAATTTGAAACATTCGAACATTTTTTTATCAATCTTAAATGGACAAAGTTTTTTTCGCAGCTGAAAGGCTTCATTCTCCATTTAAAAAATGGCAATTTTTCGTACTAGATGAAAACAAGTTTATTGTTGCAGAAAAAAGTATTTTAGCTTAAAAAAAAGCTTTGCCCATCTTAAATTACAATACTTCTTCTCTGCTAAAAGTCCAAGAACCAAAAATCATTTCACAATTTGTTCGTCAAAGGGGAAATACTCAACATCTGAAAAAACCCAGTTAATATTTTTACTTTAAAATTCATGCACCGATAGTACAGGAGCTCTTATATATGGCTGGTGGCACCATAGCATTTCACCTGTGTGCTCTACCACAACATTGCAGTAAAAAGATACTTCGTAATTGCCATCGGCACTTCAAATTAGTTAAAATAACACAATAATAGATATTTCAGGTACTTACTTGTTAAACAGAACAATTTCAGGGAGCCAAACTTTGCCTGGAGGCACCCTGATTGTCTTTATATCGTCATACTCACTAGGGTCTAAACAAAACAAATTTGGCCTTATCCCTCTATGGACACTAAGTTTTAGCATGGTTACCTTTTTGTTTTGTTTACTTAGGAATTTGGTTTACTTAGGAAAGGGTGGCCAGCGTATGTTAGCATGGACATAATCATGAGTCTGAAATATGTCTCAGTCCGTCCTTACAGATGCCGGCTGTCGTTGCCTAAGCCTAAAAATCCAAAAAAAAACAACAGGGGGATCAAGCCGAAAAAATTGGTACCATTGAGGGATAGGGCCGAATTTTTTATAAACAGAAAGAATATAAAATACCCCATTGCATTTGAAAATCCATCCACTTCTAAATATTAATGCTATTTTTCACAGAATATTCATTGTTTAGAAAAACCATTGTAGGCCAGACATTGGTCTGCATTATTTGGTTTCTAAAGTTGAACAGTTACTTTTTGCACGATTTTTTTCGTCAAATATACTTTTCGTCCACATTGATAAGCAGTTCCATGGCAAGCCAAAAGATACGACCACAGGTTGACTAGATGCATTTAGCACTGGTCTTACTAATGGATTATATCCCTTGAGTAATTATTGTGAAAAGTAGTTTGCAGAGTCAACAAACTGACCTTAAAAATGTCTATCAGAAGCCTTTCTTCTGCTACTGAACAATTAGAAGAGATAATGAAATGGGCAAAACAAACAAACCAAACAAATAGGTTAATATTGCAATTAAAAGAAGCTTGAAAGACATTTTAATTTTTTAGCTAGTAAGATAGATTTTAAATTAAAGGACTAAAATTGGACTTTTTAAAAGTCTTGAAATACTTTCTCTGACTTGGGTTTAGTCACTTAAAAGCTTAGTTTTAAGTTACTTATCTTGCAGAAAGTGGGTAAATAGCTCTTCTAATATCTCTTTTGAAATATGTAAGCACATAAGGGCTTGTAATATTACTATTTTAAATACGATACTTTTAGAGCTTCTGGACCTCAAGCATATGTGAACAAAAAATTAAAACTGCAAAGGCTTTAGTATCAGGTGCACTAAAAATTATTTTTACAAAATTTGAAATAATTCAAATCAAAATTTATTAATATATATTAACATTATTATACTAAAAACTGTGCTGAGCTACTTGTTGCATAATTATATAAAAAAACTATTTAGAATAAAACGACACTATTGTTTTAATTTTGACATGGAAGAGCTGACATCGGAATTTGTTGACTAACTTTGCTGTCAGCTTTGGTAAGGATGGTTTGCACCTTTTTGCAGCTTTGCTCAATACTTAATGCTTTTGTCTTGAAATACTGCCTGGAAAAATGGTTCTTTATACAAATGAAACAACAATTTTATACTACATGGATCTCTTAGTGATTTTTCGATTACTGCTCGCAAAATTTCTGTTCGCAAGAAAAAAAAAATTTATCTCAATTCTAAAAAAATTCTAAATTGAAAAGGTTTTGAAAAGTCGATTTGAAAAAGTCGAAAAACTAGTCAATTTTTTTATAAATACTAAAAAGTCAAGTTACTTGAATTTGGTTGACCACTGGGACAGCCTCCTTTGTCACATGTGATTTAAGACCTTGGAAAGCCTGATTTACTGAGATGTAAATGCTTTCAACGAAAGTTTGTACGCCTTTCTAAATTGAATTTAATAATAGGTAAAAAAGTGTTTAGTTTTTTAGGTTACCTGAACTTCAGGAGACTGACCAGCAGCCCAAGCTCTGAGCTGGTTTTCTTGGTCCTGTTTGGTCAGTTTGAAGTTGTAGGCAATGCCAATAAATTTTTGACGATCTCCCTCCGTAGTTTTAGCCAAAAACCCAAGCTTCTTTGCTTCTTTTTCGCTTACTGGAACATTACCCGCATTTACAGTTGCGCTTGAGAAAATGTAAGAGATTAAAGCCAAAGTTGAGATAGAGCTGCAGGTGGAGAAAACATATTTAGAATTAATATTAGTTTGATTATTCTACTGATTTGATTGCACTTTTATACTACTTCGATGCGAGACCAAACTGCATACTTTTTAGTTTTTTTAGTTGTCAAAGGTGTAAAGGACAAAAGTGTAATTAGACATTTTTAGGTGAAAAAAGTGTACTGGGAAGTGTAATTAGAAAGTAGCAAAAACTTGGGTTATGTAATCATTTTTTATTTGTCACTTGAATTACAGTTTGTAGCTTGTGCAAAATTTGAGAGGAACAAACTATTGTTTTTTTTGAACCATGTTTTTCAGATGTTTTGGATCTGCGTTTTTTTAAACGAATTTACATTCCATAAGCCTAAGAAAGTATTGAGGTAACAATTGTAATTTTTTTCAGACAGATTTTATTTGGAATTGGTCAAGTTCGGCCGACCGGTTCAAGGCGGTGAAAAGAGGGAACTTCTTTAATTCATCCCCATAATCAGATTTTTTGAAAAATGGGTCAAGATTAGAGATAGAAACGGGATCGGGACCCGTCCCGTTAGACGAAAATTTGACCCCAAATTCCGTCCGGAACCCGCCGGGTCAATTTCGAAAATCCCGGTCCCGGTTCCATTTTTTTTCTTTAACTAAAAAGAACGATTACACCTCTACTATATTCATATTCATCTCTTTAAGTTTAATCCCGCCTTTTCCGATACTTTTACGGTCACTTTAGGGACTTTTAGGCGAACGTAGCTTGTCCATCCAGTTCACGAAATCACTAGAATTTTGATTTTTTTACAAACTTTAAAGGTTCACAAAATCCCTGTCACGGTCTTAACCTTATGTGTCATGTATACTAGTTTTATAAATAAATCTTAATATTTTCTAAATCATTAAAGAACCACAAAATACTTTTTGACGCCAATCAAAATCAAACTCATTCTACTCACTCTATTAATACCCCACGGCAGATTTGCGAAAAATTTTGTTCGACTTTGAGATTTTTTGATGGTCAAAAGCCGACTTCAGCTGTACAACTGCTCTCCAACAAAGCCAAACCGTTAACCTTAGTGACGCGAAAGTTTTTTCACCATTCCTTCTCGTCGCTTCTGGTAGTGATTCCCGGTCTCTCAACTTTAAGCAACGCAAGTTTCAATCTTTCGTATACATTGTGAGTGATATAGAAATCGCAGAAGTTGAACAGCTTTTTGTGGTATATTTTTTATTTTATTGCTTATAATGATGACGTATTTTTCTTTCATCCAGATGTCATTTGCTATGAGTCGAGTAGTCTACCCTAGTGGTGCAAATGCTAAGAACACAAGAGATGAAGCGGTTGATTATGCTTATACCATTTGGTATATTACTCAGGTTTCTTTTCCGTTGTCGAATTTATGGCTGCAATTTACGGCAACCCAAAAAGTCAGCACCAGAGCTCGTCTTGGAATGGTGGATCGAGCCTGAAAGGAGGTGATTGTAAAATCGTTTTGTAATGCCTCATTTATAAACGTTGTCGTTGTCGTTGGAAAAAATGTTTTATAAAGGCACTTTTGCGCCAACGACGACGACAACGACGACCTATTTATAAAAAATCCAACGACGACGCCAACGACAACGAAATTTTTTCTTCCAAATAAGACAAATTTTGCATTTTAAGTCAGAATTTTAAGGATTAAATATATTCTCCACACGTTTTCCATCGAAATCTGTACTGAAAATACGAAGTTTGTCCAATTTTGAATGAAAATTTCGTTGTCGTTGGATTTTTTTATAAATAGGTCGTCGTTGTCGTTGGCGAAAAAAAGGTTTTATAAAAAAAAATATTCCAACGACAACGTTTATAATGAGCCATAAGCTCAATATTAATATTTTTCTTTACATTTCAACGCAGTTATTCAGCTTGTGCCTCACCAGGATGGATCAAAGGAGACAAAAATAGCGTGATTTACATAAGTGGGCTTATTGAGGGTGTTACAATTTGCTTTTTTCGCAGCAGGGACGTCAAAAATTCAACTTTTACCTGGCGAAATTTTCGCCTTGCCGACTAGTGCATACCAAACCCAAAAAAATTCTGCATTCAGATAGTTTTAGTCTTGAAATGTGCTTTTTTCATTTTTCAATCACTGCTAAAATCAGGATTTTTTTCGCATAACAAAATTTATTTAAGTTTTAAAAAAAACTTTTGAAAATTATAAATAGTGCTGGAATAATTAAATATTACACATTCTACTAACTAAACTGTTGTTTTCACTATCATTTTCATTAACTTTTTGGGATTCTGGTTTGACTGGTTTTTGTTGGGTTCAAAAGCAGTCTGGTTGATATTTGCTGTAGTTTCAGGACCTGAGACAGTAGTACTTGTAGATGCAGGAGTAGTTTTTCTGGGCAATTGAGGACACGCAGATCCTATCTGACTATTTGCAGCAAGTTTGTAGTAGCTTACAGCCGACTTGCAATCTTGTGTCAATTTGTCAAGGAAGTAAAATTGTTGCATTCTGAATTGCATTTGGCTTCTTAGACAAATCAGGCCCACTGTTGTTTTTTGTGTAATTTTTAAAGCTCAAACAAGATTCGAAAATCATGTTTGGGTCCGTCTGGTCTAACCTTACCGAATCCTAAGCCTAAAAATCACAAAAAACCAACAGAGGGACCAAGGCAATAAATAGGCTGGAAGTAACATAGTAAACATCTCATAACTATACAGTATGCTTTTTAATGTCGATTCCGCAAATTTCCTTTCGCAAATATCGCTCCGCAAAAGTTATTCGTGCAAATATCCCACCGCAGATATCGGTCTGCAAACGTCTTTCCGCTAATGACGGTCTACAACCATCGTCTCTGTCCGCGAATTACTTTCTGCAAATGTGCGTTTGCAAATGTAGGTAGAGAAAATCTATACGAAAATGTTAATCCGCAAATGACCTTCTGCGAATTTTTATCCGCAAACCTCGCGGATAAAATTCCAATTCTTTTGACAATTCTCTCACTCATATTTACTTCTGTTTTAACAGGTGGTGATGCCGCGATCTGCATATCACAAGTTTTCGAGCAAAGAATACAGAATTTTTTTTTGAGAATTTGCAACTGCTAATTATTAGCGATGCTTCTAAGACAGTCGACCAAGGTATCCATTGGTTATACACATTTTTGGTTGAAATGGTTTCGTGTTTCACTCAATTTTAAATTATTTGTGATCAAAGTTAGAACGCTACTGCAATGTAACCACCTCCCCCCCCAATAGTTTAGGCTTGAACTTTGGATTAGGCTCGTAGGCTTAGGTGTATGCTCAGGGCCCATCCATTACTAACTAGGGCTTTTGTACAACTTTATTTTGAAAAATGGTGGTTTTAGGTACCCTCCAAAAATTATTGTGGGGGGTATACGACAGTAGCTTCAATTTTGTTAGTCATCGATGTTTGCTTTTTTTGGATAAGCAAAAACAGGCATATTTTTTCAAGCTTACTTCAAGAGAAAAAAGATTATAAAGAAAATAGGTATTTTCTAAGACCCTTTACCTAGTCATTTGCAGCTCAAAATAGCGGAAAATAAGATTGGCAGAGTCTTTGCAACAGCCCTGGCGAACATCTTTTTCCATGCATTGTTTTAGTGCCACATCAGCACTATAATTATATAATTTTTTATTGCTTTAGCAAGATTAAAACAAACCTGCATACTACACCAAATTTGATAGAATTGTTTTTTGCGACATCATCAAAATCCATAGCTTCCTTATCAGCTTCTAATTTAGTCTTTTCGGCACTGCATAAGTCTTTTTTGACAATTATGCTAAATGAGCATATAAATGGTCTAGAATAAGTACCATTTTTCCCTAGCCCCCTTCTTGTTTTTTTTTCAAATTTTTTATTTTCTGTCCACGACATATGCATGGCACCATTGGCGTACCCAGGGTGCGGCTAGCCGAGCTATAAGGTTTTTTCCGTAAGGTTTTTTTTAAATAATGATTAGCCCCTTCTGTCAGGATTTTGCAGCCTTTTTAGCCCTTCTAGCCCCTCTCGTCAGGAAAATTTTGCAATCCTGTGTACGCCTATGCATGGCATGCAACAACATCAACTTCAGCACGACCTAAAGTCTAAACTTATATGTTTGCAATTTGTTCAAAGAATTTTTAGAAAAAGCTCCAGTACTTAATTCACTCATGATTTACAAATATTTAAAAAAGAAGAAGAGGGGGACTAAGGAAAAACTTGGCCATCCTTTTTGTAGTATAAAGACAAACTAGTGGTCAAAACATTCAGCAGCTTCATTGAACGCTGAAAATAGCAAAAAAAATTAGTTATTTTTTATCAATAAATGTGCTGTAGAAAAACTAGGCTCAGATGTTTGTTTTAGTTGCTTGGAATTTAAAAATAGTAAAATGTAAAAAATATGAAATTCTTGTCTGGGATTTAATCCCGGTTTTTTTTTCGATCCTGGCATTGAAAAGATCCTTGGTCAGGGAATGAGACGCAATCCCCAAGAAATGATCCAAAATGCCACTGACAGTTCTCCCAAGAGACTGCGTAAATGTATTGCGGCCAATGGTGGTCATATTAATGAGTGAAAAAAGTGAATACACAGACTTGTAGAGAATTTCTCTGCCTTGAAAACATATAATTTGGAATTTTTTTAACGCACTATTTTTATTTTCCAAAATGAGCCCAAAAATCTACCAGGGACTTTTGACTCACCCGTTAAAACAAGTTTCTTAAAAAATCACACCTGTCAAGTTATCACACTTTAACAAGGTGGATGCATAAGCTTGGTGTATGATCGTGTAAAGCTCTTCACTTTGATCTCTACAATTTTCCAGGCATTGAATCCATTGATTGACATCACGGCACAGGTCCACCCAATTGAAAGACTTTTGCCCAGCCTTGTCTTTCATCTAATTTTTTGTAATTTTCCAAGCGAAGAGTCCGAGATATGATCCTTATGGCGATATATAATAATAATATTTATTGTCTATTCTTGAATAGCATCGGTAGTGGTTGAGTTTTGTTCACTATCACGCGGGGTTCAGCCAAATGGTTGGCTGAACCCCGCGTGATCGTGAAAAATTGAAGAACTAATCTTTGAAGTTACCATCAGCCTGTGATACATCCATTATGGTTTTTGTTAAAAAAAAATTTTGCTCAATCCTTGTTTTGTTCACACAATTTTTATTTGTATGCACTTAAGCTCGAAATGATGGCTGGGATCTAGCAAACATTTTGGCAGTAAGAGTTCGGCAAGTCAATTTACAAATTATTTAGAAAAAAGCAAAAGCAAGTCATGTGTTAGCTTTTCAAGTGACTCAACTTGCGAAACACGCTGTCCCATTACTTTTTAAATAAAAGTTGTGTGAAAAAAAACAAGAATTTAGCAAAATTCTTTAACAGAAGCCATGATGGATATTATAGAAGTTGCAGATAGTAACTTCATAAGGCTATTTCTCAAAATTTTCACTGTCACACGGGGTCTAGCCAACCACTCTCAGTTTTACAAAAATATACAATAAAACATTTATAACCTTTTTTCCTCGGAATCACACCTTGGGCACTTATATCGTTGGTCAAATCTGAAATGGTCTACCTTGACATACTCAGGTCTGCAACAGTCCGGCTGTTCATAGCTTGTAATCCTTGGAAGTACCCTATTCTCATACAATTCCCAAGAACTACTTAAAGCTCTGTTAAATGAAGCAAGTAAAAACCATAGTACAAAAAAGTTTTGTTTTCTGTTGAAAAATAGCATCTAATAATTTCAAACCGCACAAATTTTAATGAAAAATTATTGAGCATAAAAATGATTTAGCAAAATCATTATGAATCAGAGTATTTCCGTTGGTTTTATTAACCTTATGTGTCATTTATACTAGTTTTGTGAATGAATATTGATAATTTTTCAAAGTATCAAAGAAGTGCAAAATATCTTTTGAATCTTCAAATTACCCTATGGCGCTGCTGCAGAATCCAGTGCAAATTTTGCCTTGGTCTCCTCTTGATTTTTTCCATATTTAGCCGCGGTCCCCCTGTTGTTTTTTGGTGACACGACACTTGCGGCCCGGAAACTTGCAACTGACACTTGCGGCCGTCAATTGCGGCCCGACATTTGCGGCCGACTCTTGCGGCCCGATACTTGGTGATGAAATTTTCGATTCGATTCGTTGGCTTTTCGCCTGAGCCAAGCACTTTTTGAGTGCTAGGCTGAAGTAATGGACGGCTGGGCCCTTGGGCCCGGTCTTGTAACAGGAGGAAAAATGCTTTTCGGGCAAAAAATAAAGATGTTGAACATGGTTTTGAATACTGTGGCCTACCCCATAAATAACTCTGGTATGCATACATTTTTTATGCATCCAGAGTCACTTTCGAGTGATTTGTGTCTAAGGTATAGGGTGTGCGCATCTCAACTCCAAACCCCCAAGCCCCCTACGGTGGCTTGAGAGTTAGAGATGCGCTCACTTACTTACCTTAGACATGATTCCGAGAAGTACTCTTGATCATAAAATGCATATTGAGACTCTTTTTGCCAAGTCCTATGTTGAAAAACATGGCAAAGCAGAAAAATAAGTTACTTAATATCTAGCCCCTGTATTATTGCTTTCCCCTCCCAGTACAACCCCTCAACCATTTTTAAATAGCTTTTCTGGACCTTTAAGTATCGGGCCACAAGTGTCGGCCGCAAATGTCGGGCCGCAAGTGTCGTATAACCGTTTTTTTTAATGTTATCATGGTCATTGAGTAGGTTAATCACTTAATCACCATGACTCATGGTGATTCTACACCGCATTCTACACTAGCACCCAAATACTTAGCCTACTCACTCTACTAATTCCCACGGCAGTTTATTTTCAGCCCTTGAAAATTTGCGAAAAATTTGGTTTGACTTTGAAATTGTTTGATGTTTAACCAAAAAACTAAAAAATGCAATCACAAATATTTCGATTAACATCATGACGTTTTTTCTCGGCAACCTGGCGCCTAATTGCTAAATTTGAATTTTCTACCTTATTTCAACATACCGTATTTCCTCTAATTGCCGCCCCGGGGCGCTTATTTTTCGATCATAAATTTGAAGTAATTTACCACTTCAACAATGAAAGTTTTTGTCCTATTTTCAAAAAAATTTATGATTTTTGGGCAGAATTTTCAGGCCAATTGTTTGTCCAGGGCAGCCAAATTAAAGGGTGGGGAAACTTAATATCCGCACCACGTAGGTTACAGGTTCGACTACCACCGGCTGCACACCATTTATTTTATTAACAATTTCGTGTAAAAATCATCCTCGGGCTCTTGACTATCCGACAAGATCATCAACGCAGGGGTTCACACCTAGTGTAGCTTATTCGCATGCTAAAAAATAGGCTAGAGCTCCGATAATCGATGGTTTCGAGGGTTTTCTTCTACTGCTTTGATTGATATTTCTGCATTTTTTTGGACAAGTCACACGTTTCATACACAGGAATAAAGCCAAGATCATGAGATTTCATTTAAGCTATCATACAAGGTAGAAGGTAATAATTTGTTAGAGCTAATGTTTTAAAAACTTTTACTGATGTCCAATTCAATACCAGCCAGTCATGTGCATGAAATCTCCAAATTACAGCATTTGCTGACAGTGAAGCTGAAAATGGTCGCAATTGATTGCTTGATTGATAATCCGATTGAGGATTTCATCGAATAAAACATGATTCAATGCCTTTTTTAATTTTAGTTTAATTTAATTTATTTAATTAATTTAATTTAATTTAATTTAATTAATTTAATTTAATTTTAATTTTAGCTCTAACTTTATACAAACCTTTTATCTGTAAGATAGCTCAAATGAAAGCTGAGGGTGTTAGCTACATTTTGACACCAATCTTGTAAATAAAAAGAGAAAAAAAATAAGGTCTGCAGCCAATTAGAGGAAATACGGTACCTTAATTTTAGTTTTTACATTATTATGTAGGCTGAATCTCAGCTTGCCAATAAAATATAATACTCAGCTGTATAATTATAAAAATTAAGAGATTTGCGTAATTAGATGGACGAACCTGATACAGAAAAAATCACTTTCTTGTAAATCTTCGAATTCATTGAATGATACAGCTACCGTAAATCCTCTAATAGAGCCCCGGGGGCTTTATTTTTCAATCCCTGAAAAATCTTGAAATTGTCAATCAAAAATGGTGCTAACTCTGAAACTCTAGTCAAATATCGAGGGGGGGCTCTATTAGAGAGGGGGCTCTATTAGAGGATTTACGGTAAGTGTTGTTGTTCATCAGAAAGCTGAGATAAAGAGATACACGCTGATGTAAAAAAGAAATAAATTCATACTTATTTATGTTAAAATAAGGTAAAAATTTCCAATTTAAAACTTTTTTACGACAAAAAGACGCCAGATTTACGACAAAAGGCGTTAAAACTTCTACCCATGCATCACAAATTAAGAAAACGGGGGAAAATAGATTTGCGAAATATTGTCTCTAGGCTCAGATAAGTTAAGTGCATTACCATATGATGGGGTTTTCGTGTAATGAATACAGTAGCAACAACATCTCAAGAGCTAAATTTTTTTGTAATTTAGAAAGTGTTTCGAAATGTTTCTTTCATGTTGTTGAGCAGAAAAAATAAATTTAGGTAATAATTTTGACCCGTTTTTCAAAAAATCTGATTATAGGGGTGGATGGACTGAAAATCTTCCCTGTTTTTACCGCCTTGAACCGCTCGGTCAAACTTGACCAGGCTATTAGAAAAAATACGGTAATTGAACTTGCCACATGAAATAAAAATTATTCCTTTGAATCTAGTTTACTAGAGCTTGTGAATGCCAATTGCCTGGCATGCTCTTCAAGCAAACGGTCACTTTTCTATCGTTTTCAATCGATACTGTAGTCTAGGCCATGTATACGATACTATTATTTCTTTAGTTTAACCAAGCTCAATGTGTTATATCTCATAGTTAAGATAAGACAAATCTTAAAAATTGATATCACTTGGAAGATACAGTAGTTTTAACAATAATTTATTAAAATATGCTTACGATATTTTGCTTTCTACTACGGTCTGAGTCATCATCTCAATTTTAAGACATTGTTGTGGGATTTTATAAACTGAAAGTTCTCAGGGTTACGGTATATTTTAAGCTTTTAGGGCTGAAAAGGCTGAGATGTACAATTTGGTACTGTAGAATTTGGATACACAGTCGAACCTCTCTATAACGGCACCTCTGAATAACGTCGCCTTTTCTATAACGGCACTCTAAGCTTCATTTGGTTGGTCCATAAAGAAAGTAAAGGAATTAGACCTTTTCTAACAGGCACCTCTCTATAACGGCACGTTGGACGTAGTCCCAACCAATAAAAATTCCTCTATGTAACGGCACACTTTTTTTGCATATGTTTGAAGGCTAATATGTTCGAATAACTTAACCTGTCACTTGTATTGCCGCAAAAGCAGCCCTGAATCGACTCCATAGCAGAAAAAGATATTTATGCAAATAATTATATTTTATGGTTGAAAGGCTTAGAGGGTCTCTAGCCCCATCCCTTAATGGCGGTATTTTTCGCCTTGGTCCCCATGTTCTTTTTTTGTAAACTTTATGCTTACACACTTTTCTTAGGCAAGGGTAGGCCAGCGTATATTAAGACAAACTCAAGCATATCTTAGACTCATGTTTGAGTCTGTCCTAACATTCGCTGGCTAACTCTTGCTAAACCTAAAAATAACAAAAAAAACAGAGGGAGGAGGGGCAAGGCGAAACCGCACCTAACTGCCACCTTTCCCGATAAAGAGATATTGCCAGGGTTTCCCAATATCGCATGGACACTTGTAAGAATTATGACTGTCGACAAGAAGAAATATATCTGCTTTTACTTGCTTAATTCTCTTTGAGAAAAAATTAAATTACAAATAGTAAGTGTTAGTAAAGCTAAAAAGTGAAAAAATATAAAATATAGTTTTATAACTGCAAAACAATTCATAGAATTTAATACAGTCTGTACGGATTTTATGTGCAGAATTTTGTAGCAATCAAAAATCGGCTGCTGAAATGGATGAGGAACAAGTATTTGAGTATTCTGACGAGATCGGTGATTATTTTGTTGAGGTTTGACTTTTTGAAAAAAAATGAAATTGTTTTTTTAATTGATAAAACCGTGTTTTGCAGAATTTTCCAGAGGAAGAAGAAATGGACCCCAATATGATGCTAAAAGAAAGTTTTCATGAGGTAGAAGAAGGAATCGGCATTCTTAGAAAACCCAGATCTGTACATCAGTGTAATGAATGCAACAAAATTTTTGTCTCTTTCAAGGGTAATTTTTTTATTGTTGAACAAAAATGCCTACGCTCTACCGGATGTTTTGAAAATTATTGATATTTTTAAAACAAATACCGTATAACCTCTATTAAACGGGCATGCCCGTTTAATTTTCAACCCCTAAAAAATCGAAAAAAAAATATTTTGATTTTGAGATTTTTGGGTACCGTATATTCTCGATTAGAACGCCCCTCTCTAATAGAAGGCCCTTCTTGAGGACCTATATATCAGCATAGAAAAAGAAATTCGCAAATCTGTTTTTGGCGTTTTCTTAGTTAGCACGAGCTCACCTGATTCCACTTTTAAAATTTTAGTTGAGCACCCAAAAATCTCAAAATCGAAATATTTTTTTTCCGACTTTTTTAGGGTTGAAAAATAGAAGGCCCGGGCCTTTCTAATAGAGAATATACGGTACTCAAAAAAATCTAAAAAGCGGAATCAACTAAGATCGAGGTGATCAAGAAAACGCGAAAAACAGATTTGCCAAAATTTTTTTTGCGCTGAGATATAGGTCCTTGAGGGTGCCCGTTTATTAGAGGGTGTCCGTTTATTGGAGGGTGTTCGTTTAATAGAGGTTTTACGGTAAGTCTTGTAGCTTTTAGAGAACAGGTGTTTTTTGAAAAAATGCCTTGAAAGTTTTTTTGGGGGGTTGTTGTTATATTGCAATTTTTTATATAATTTTAATTCCAAAACGACGGTTTCGACGGTCATTTGCATTGAATCGCAAAATTAAGGTAGGTTCTGACAGTAAAGCAGTGCAAGAAATAATTCAAATCCTCTACTTGATAGTTTTTATGCCTTAGCAGTCAGTGAACACACCAAAAGTGAAGTCAAAAATAGGGTGTGCACCCAGCAGTACTCGAACCTGTCGCCTATAAAGTCACCCGTTTAAATTCAAAAATGACTTGCTCCTCCTGTAGTTTTTCAATTCTTTATCCTTGTTATCCAAACGTTTTGGCCTACGGGCCCGAGATCTTAACATATTTGATTTAAAGTCGCTTACTGACTTTCCAATGAGACCAAACTTCCCGAGCGAGTGAAAAACGAGCTCGCAATTTTTTTTTGCGAATAAAATCGCACTTTGACAAAAATGACTACACGTTCATCAAACACAACCTTCTGCTGGAATACAGTGGGCGCTCGATATAACGTCCCGAAAAAAATTCTTATTTTGGCCAGACTACAGCGTATTCTCGAAAAAACTACGCTCGATATAACGTCCGCTCGTTATAACGTCTCATTTTGGCCGGTCCCTTTAGGGACGTTATTTCGAGCGTCGACTGTATGCCGATCTCTTCAAAATTACGGGAGTGGAACAAGAATCTGAAAAAACATAAATTCCATGAACAGATGAAACTAAACCCATTGATGATGAATTAAATTTGTTTTTGAATGACTTTGATTGAACTGTTATGGTTGCTCAATAAATATTTTCAGCGGCTGAGGGTTGAATATTTTCAGGCATGTTACACATAATGTTACACACTGTTTCGACTAATTAGTCGAAATATCATAAGAATCTCATAAGGAGAAGAAATAAGGTCAAAAATTTTCAAAAAGTCGAAGTTACTGTGTAACAGCCCTGAACATTTTCAATTTCCACGGTTTTCGCGGAATTCTGTGTAATCCCACGTGGAATTATACGATTGACAATTCCAAGTGGAAAGTAACAACCCTAGTGAAATCGAACTTTGACGAAAAATGACTAAATGTCCTTTATTTTAAAATTTCGAGTTCCGAGCCCTGACATATTATAATCTTTAAAGGTTTTTACAGTTCATATTTAAGGACTTCAACAGCATGCCATAATTCACACAGACCAAAAGCCTTTTGCTTGTGACGTATGCGGCAAAGCTTTCCGGTTCAAGTCCAATTTATTCGAGCACAGGTCAGTGCACTCTGGCCTCATTCCGCATGCATGTCCTAGATGTGACAAGACGTGTCGGTTAAAAGGCAACCTCAAAAAACACCTCAAAACTCATGTACAGTCTAAAGCTGAGCTGGATGAGGCTTGGAAGCCCTTTGCCAGGTAACAAACTAAAAAAAAACCCTCAAAATTCTAATCAAATTTAAATTTGAGTAATCGAAGACTACCAGCCGACATTCCACAAGATGCAATAATAGTTAGGAGCACAGGTGAGCCCTCTTCCCTATTCACACCACCCAGCAGACCACGGAAGAGAAAGCTAGGCCTGGGGACTGACTCCAAGATTTGGGTGGAGAAGATCAAGAGAGGAGATATTTTGCCATGCGCTCCAATCAACGAAAAAGTAATTCCTGGCTAGTTAAGGATTGTTTAAGCATTCTTGGTTTCAGATGCGTAGACTAGCAGACCTTATCAAGAGTGTAGAAGAAAACGGTAGTCCTCTAGAAGATCTATTCATGCTAGCAAGAGCACTACCATTCGAACGCTTTGACTGCCCTCTTTGCAAATCAGTGTTTATGTCTAGGATGGAGTGCTCCGAACACCTAGAGACTGAGCACCCGATGGCCACGTTGCATAGCCCCTGTTTTGTGAGGTATATATATATTCATTACATTCAAGAAAACAGCTGAATTTTTTTCTAAAAATGTTATTATTTCTGCTTTTTCAAAGATGTAAAAGACAACCTATAAAGTTATTTCAGCCAAAAAAAATTCTCTGTTCACTAAATATAACTCGGCAATATACAATTATCGGTGCTTTTTTGTCTTGGTCCCCCTTGTTGATTTTTTCTGATTTTTAGACTAAGGCTTGGTCAGCGTATTTTAGGACGTGATCGAACATATCTTAGATTTATCTTTGATTACTTCCTAACATACGCTAGCCAACTCTTGCATAATCTTTAGTCTAAAAAATCAGAAAAAAATCAAAAAGGGGGACCAAAGCAAAAAACTCATCTGATCAAAAAATACAGGGTGCGGCAAATATGCCGCCGGTTTTGATTTGGCCATAACTTTTTAAATTTTTATTGTTTTCACAAAATCGCAAAAGTGTTAGCCACGTTTTAGCTAGCCCTTATACTACTAAAAAAATGATCAAATAAAAAACAAAGAAAATTTTGATTGCTGAAAACAATAAAAAGGCAAAAGTAAAAGCAGTCAACGAAAAACAAAAACTTAATTGGAACACGACATGTATGCTAGCGTCCTCTTGTATATGCTCTCCTCTATCGAATAAAAAAGATCATATCAAATATCATATCATATCCTTAAAAAAGTTATGGCCAAATCAAAACTGGTGGCGAATTCGTCTCACTCTGTAGGGTATGAAGCTCAATTTTACTTACAAATGTCATTTTTTCTAGATTTGCCTAAAGTCATTTGCCGACAAAAGTCAATGGAGCAACACGAGAGCTATCACAAAAGGGTTCAGTTGTTGATTGAGCATAGTCATTTACAGGTATTTTGCTATATTCTTTTATCTCATCAACCAATAACCGATCTATTTGCAGATTGTTGAGCCCGAAATCCTGCTCCCACATGCAGGGTATGATGATGAGGAGGGGGTGGATGCTAGTGTGGTTATTTGACCACAAACTATTTGCTTGTTTTGTTGTATTAATCTAAACTGCTTATTATTGTAGTTGTTTTGGTGTGTGTTTGTGTGTGAGAGTGAGTAACAATGAGTGTTTGACTAGATAATTAATGTTTTTGTTGCTTATAAAATGTGCATAAAATAAATTTAACAATTTATATCACCTTCTAGACTCCAACCATGTCTTTAACTCTCTCAAAATAGAGAAGATACCTAAGCCCGTAGTAAAGGAGGACAGCATCCACAACGACAACATCATGCCGCTTATGACGTTCTGCAACTGTTATTTCCGCGAATATCGCATCTGAAAATGTCGCTTTCCCTGATTTATTAATTAAAGTCATTCCGTTAAATCCCTTCTGATTTAGGCCTACAAATGTCGTTCCGCAAAAGTCTTGCCGCTAATGAAGGTCCACAAAAGTTGTATCCGCAAAATAAGTCCGCAAAAGTCGTATTTGCAAATGTTCAGCCGTAGATCACGCCATGACGTATTTTTTATTAGAAACATGTACTACTAGCCGTACAAGGGAAGGTGGATAAGGAAATTTTTTCAAACAGGATAATCTGGAAGCCTAATTTAAACCCATGTTGTATCATAAACAATTCGACATAATCTAATATAACAGGTCTGCCAATGGACTTTTATTAAACGAGATACGGTACCCAAGGATTTGTGGCTCTATTACTCACTTTGGCTCATTTTTCGCCCTGGTCCCCGTGTTAGTTTTTTTGTGGTTTTTTAGGCTTAGGATTAGGCAAGGTTAGGCCAGATGAACTCAAACATGATTTTCGAATCATATTTGAGCTTAAAAAATCACACAAAGAAACAATGGTGGGCAAGATTTGTCTGAGAAACCGAATTAATTCAGAAGGCGACAATTTTACTTCCTTGAGAAATAGCCACAAGATTGCGAGTCGGCTGTAAGCTACTAAAAATTTGCTGCAAGCAGTCAAGTAGGATCTGCGTGTCCTCAATTGCCCAGGAAAACTACCACTGCATCTACAAGTACTCTGTCTCAGGTCCTGAAACTACAGCAAATATCAACCAGACTGCTTTTGACCCTAACAAAAAACCAGTCAAGCCAGAAGCACAAATTATTAAAAAGGGGTCAAAGCTGTTAAAGAGATAGTCTCGACACGAAAAGATCATACCAACTTTTGTGATTTTTAAGTGTGATTTCAGAGCTATATTTTGTGGACAACTCGGTGTTGCAATGTCAGACAAACTTGTGCATGATTTAAAGTTAGATTAGCATCGTCCATATCAGAATTTTTAAATTCCTTAAAAGTGCCTTAAAGATAGAAACGCAATAGAATCCTAATCAACTTGTTTTTCGATTGTTTTCTTTTCATTTCAATTTTTAAAGCATTTTTTGAAGAAATTTGCAAACTGCAACACCAAATTCACGCTCATCATGGTTGATTGCATTACCAAGAAACCTTTAAATATAAAACTTAAAGTCAAATTTAAAATACTTAATTTTTTTCAATTTTTTTTGTCTCGAGGGGAATTCAAAATTTAAATTAATTTAAAATTTAGAAATTGAATCGACCATGCTGAGCACGAATCCGGTGTCAGAATTCACTTTTTTCTTAGCAGCTACGTCGAAATATCTAATTGCGTAGAATTTTCGCATTCAAAAAATTTTAACTTCGAAATTTGTGGTGATGATGTTTTAGATATTTAGTAAAATTTTAAAATGGAATGAATTAAGGTTTGGAAAAGGTAAAAATATTTAAAAAATACACCTGAGAGTCCTATTTTAGTATGCAAGAATTTTGTAATAACTGGAACTAAAAAAGCTAAATAAACAATTAACAGATTGATTGTGTAAGGTTCTTAAGCGTTGAAAAATTATGAAAAGTTGCATTTTTAATTCAACGAAATATTTTTTTTTAATTTGAAATCAGAAATGAGATTTTTTTAAGTTTATCACAAGTCTTGCATTAGTTGCAACAGTATTTATTTACTTATTAGAAGCAGCAAGTGAGTTTATTTTTATAAAAACGAATTTAGCAAGTGTCCCAAGTTACTTGCAAGTTATTTTTTTAAAAAAGGTTGCAACAGGCGAATATTGGCGCCTCTTTTCGTTCGTTAGCCTATAAATAACTGTAAATCAGGCAAATAATACATAAAATATAGGGCTGCCAGATTTCTTTTAAAAAAATAAGGACATTCTAGCGTACTTTGGCAGAAATATGCAATTTTATCTAGTGCTTATTGCTCTTTTGATGCTAAAAAATAAGATTTTGATTAAAATTTTCGAATTTCAACATTTATAAATAAAGACGTCTGGCGACCCTGATAAAATCCCAAGAAATCGATGCACAGCTTGAATGATACATGACCTTTGGCTAACTTGTTCAGACGGTCAAATACACTCGATCCGTAATTGAGTTTTTTACAAACCGCTTCTATGGTTAAGGTTAACTGCAAAATTTTCAATTTGTCTCGAGACAGAAGGGATTCGAATAAATTGTGTTCCGTGCTTCCGTGCTCCAGATTTACCGCATCCCAATCTTGAAATCGTTATAAACCCGCTAAAGTTTTTGTTTTTGAGATACATTTTTGTTGAACGATAGCCAAGGTTTCACGCTACAATGTAACGGAGCGTTTTTTTACAAAATTGTGCGAAATGTTCTGATGATCAGTTGAAAATCCGAGGTTTTCACCTTTATTTTGGGTAATTACCCAGCTTAAAATCGGTTCACAGCCTCAACGGAGCATAATATCAAAACGATCTTTTTTTTAAAAGACAGCTGAAGTCCTGCGCTACAACGGAGCAGAAAGATTTATCAAACTTTATTGGAAAAAACGACAGGAAAAAAATCAAATTTATAAAAAGGTGGGACACACGCTCACGGCGAAAAAATCCCACGAAAAAACGCGCAATAATTAATGACTAAGCCAGTGTTTCCAACATTGGCACTGGTACCTGGCATCGGCAATTGCCAGGCTGGTAGCTGGTAGTGGTACCTGGCACTGGCAGTGACAATGGCAACAAGCGCCAGTGCCACTGCCAGTGCAAGCTTTGCCGGTTTACCACTTTAAATTGCCAGTTTGCCAGCCTAAATTGCCAGCTTGCCGGCCTGATTGCCAGTTTTTCAGTCTAATTACCAGTTTTGCCAACTGTTAATTTAAAACTGGCAATTTAAACTGGCAAACTGGCAATTAGACTGGCAAACTAGCAAAACTGTCAAACTGGCAGTGGCACTGGCACTTGTTGCCAAGGCCAGTTCAGCTGCTAGTGCTAGTTCTGCCCGTTTTGCCAGTGCCAGTTACCAGTGCCAGTTTTGAAAACACTGGACAAGCCAATGTATTGAATGAAAAAGGAAAGTATATTTTTTAGAATACATTTTTCCATAAGAGTTACAAAACCTATATTTCGAAAAAAAATTGTTTCAAAAACTATCTTTCTGTATTTTTTAGAATAAGTCAAGTTGAGGAATCGCTCATGACAATTAAATTTTTTTCTAATTTTCTGAAGTATGCGAAATCCTTTGCCATTTTTCAAATGTTTGTGTTCTTAAGACTCCGTATATATCAGCCAATAAATTTTTAAATTTTAGAATGAATTTTTAACAATCAATAAAGATAATTAGTTTTGTTTTTATATTACTTTACTAAAAAGATTTTTTTAAGAATGTCAAAATAAAAAGAATCCATTCAAAGGAGATGACTCTGACTGCTATCTGCCTGAGGCAGAAGCTCGTTGTAAAGATCAACCTGCAACATTTCCGAAAAATGGATTAGGCTATGGTTGGAATAGAGTTATGCTCGAACAGTGTCCAGGTAAACAAAAAATTTGCCTTTATTTCCCATTTTGTCTCTTTGGCATAGGCTTATACGCAGAGTCGTCTAGTGTACTTGAGGACGAACTCAAACATGCCTTAAATTTTCTAGGGTTTTGTGAAAAATTCTTGATTTGATGCACCTAAGCACAATCCGAAAAACATCAGGATCGATCAATTCAAAAAATGTTCCATAAGGTCGCATATTACTGAAAATTAGATATATAATGTGGTTAATTAATGCTACAATTAAAACCTCGTTATAACATACCGTCCTGGGACTGACCCTTAGGGTATGTTATATCGAGGGGTATGTTACGTCGGGGGTTAATTTAACGGAGTTTATTGTTGAAAGGGCCAACCCTAAGGGTATGTTATATCGGAGGTATGTTATAACGAAGTTCGACAGTAGAAGCGAGGTTCGACCGTAGAAAGACAGTGTGGTGCCAAATATCTGAAGGATCATTAACAACTTTGTCCTTGTAGTCAACATTGCACAATCGATTGTTATATGACCCCTTGGTAACAGTGGGAAGGGGAAACCAAAGCACAGTCGAGTGCCACCCCAATTTTCGAAGACTTTTGAAAATTATCTTTTGACAGTGTGGTGCCAAATATCGTATAAATTCTGATTTTGCAATTTGCCTGTTAAAGGGCCTTAGTCACGCGTTCTGGATTGTCCCCCGCCCATTCAAACGAACTCGAGGGGTGTCGTGTTGACTGGACATAAAAAATGATTATCTCTAGGCAGCATTTTATTTCGACTTCGACCTCGAGCTATTACCAAAGGGTGATAAACAAAATTGATTATACAATTTTTTCAGCTGCCTGCTGTCGCTTTAATATCACACCAACTAGCTGTACTTGTTGAGGATAATCTAAAATTGTTGCGGAGCTTTGTTTTTAGCTGTAAAAATCATTTGTTTGTTAGTATTTTTTAGTGTGGGAGTTTTATAAAAATAACTTTGCTTTACTATACAACGGCTGCCAATTTTCATAAAATAAAATTAGAACTAGTGTCATATTATACCTTTTTTACATTTAGAAAAAAATCAAATTATTATATTAACACAAGTAGCTGCCCAAAATGGTAAAAATGATGTGGAAAAAGTTAAAGCACTTTAGAGAATTATAAGCTCAGTGCAGTTTGGAAAAATTTATTGTGGCTTCTTCATGCCAGTCATGCCTGCTGGAGCTTCTTTGCACTGGTCATGGCACTCTTGCTCCGACTTTCCCAGCCCCTTTTCTTGACAGTACTTTAAGCAAGCATCCAATGTGGAAAATTCAGTTTTCTTACTCATTATTTGCTGTGGCTAAAATAGACTTTTAAAAATATTATGTGTTGACACAAAGTTGTTTTTCACGAAGCTGTTATAAAAGACCATGGTTTTGGAATGCTGCGGCATTTTAAAATTCTGAGCAAGAGCTTTTTATAGGCAGAGCTGTTTCTAGCCTTCCCGGATTTACATAAAAATCTCGGTTATACGCCACCCCAGTTATACGCCTACCTCTGTTATACGCCACCCTCAAGACTGTCTCCTGGATTGCCGTATAGCCAAGAGTAGACTGTATATGTGTTCACACCCCTCATAAAAAAAGTTGCCTTGGTCGTTCCTAATGATTTTGTTTGCAAAATTTTTGAAATTTGCTTTAGTTAACCCTTTTTTAAACGTTTTTCTTTCAGTTTTCCTTATTTGTGACTTTTTCACATAGTTCAGCTAACAATGTGTTCTTTTCGACTAACAAAAGATTTTTGCCGTAAAATGAAGAAAAAATGAAATTTGTTGAAAATAATTTTTTTGTTGAAACTAAAAACATTTTGGAAATTATTACTGTTATTTTTTATTGCAAAACAGCAGGGATGACGATGGCAAATTTAAAAAATCTGCAAAAAACGGACTAAGGCGACTTTTTGGGAGGAGTGCGAACACAAATACACACTCACCGATTCCGCTTTCTTATTTTATTTTTGTACACGAAAATCTCGAGATCGACCCAAAATTTGGAAAACTGTGAAATGAAGCTTAGGAACTCTATTAAGGAAATACTGTATGCATAAATACAGGACGTGTCGAGAAATTCCCTGGTTTTGAAATGGTCATAACTTTTTTCTTTAGCGTTTTTTCGAAATTCTGTTTTAGCCAACCAATTTTTCTCCCCGACAATATTTTTGGTGTATAATGTCAAACATACTACTTTTGCTTGGTCCACAGAAAGCTGTGTTTTGGCTCTGTTCTGTGAGTGGCTTCTGGGTGTGCAAGGCCCAATCACAAGGGGGTCAAGCGGAAATCATGGTTTCGACATTAACATCAAAAAAATATTGTCGGCGAGAAAAAAATTTGTTTGGAGAAAACAAAATTTCAGAGCACGCTCTGGAAAAAATATGACCATAAAGCCTGTAGACGTATATAGATGTAATTTTTTTTAAATTGTGTTTTTAAACAATTTTTCACTGATTACAATAATTTTGTTTACCAAATTATAGCTAGGATTCTCAGCTACAATTTGGTATAAAGCATGGATAGAACCCATTTGTAAAAAAATAGACCAAAATTAAAAAATGTAACTCTGTATTGGTCATGAACAGACCTGTTTGAAAGGGCACTTTTGCTCGCACTCTAGTTTCAGCTCTTCCAAATTATGGACTGGACCTCCGTTGCATTCCTCAACGCATTGCTTTATCCAACAGACCTGTAGATCTGCTGGTTGCTCCCTGCATCATGCCGGTGCAACTAGTGGTACACTTCTTGGTCTTTCCATCACTGTCAGTGCTGCAGGAGGTTTTGCACTCAGGCGCCACTTCGGCACCCACAATAAACGAAACAAAAACAGATAAAATCACAAAAGAAATATAACCATTCATTTTCGTTTAAAAAATTGTAAATGAAACAGTTATTTCGGTGTTCACCTTAAAAGGAGAAATTGGTTTGTTATTCAAGTCTGTGTTTAACAATTGCAAAAAAATATATAAAAAATTCACTTTAGTTCAAAAAAACAGGTTCTACTTTTTGTTATGAAGTGATGATAATAGTGTGGCGTGACTAATTTATAGGTTCTTATTCTTTTTGCGTTTGTGACCCAAGCTAAAAAAGATAGAAAAAAGTGGTGATATTCAAGCTCAATAAAAATGATTTCAACTAAGGAAAAATTCACCAGGGGGTCAAGTTAAATTCCGTTCAAGCAATGCTAGAGACAACTAACGTAAATTTCAAACAATAAGACATTCAGGATAATTAGTGACAATAATCACAATAGCAACGACAATTTGCCCACTTGTATTTAAATTTAACACTATCAGTTAGCCCTGCGACTCTAGTTTTTAACAAGGTATCAATTATTGCAACATCTTTGCAAAATGTAGCACAAATTTTTTTTTAATATGGCTTTCTTCGGCGCTACTTGGATATACCCCCTCGCAAATAAACTTTTTTCAAAAGTGTTTCCAAACACCCTATATCGACCTAAAATGCCTCAGGAATTAAAAAAAGGCATTATTTTTGAGTTCTGGTCAATAAAAAATTGAGTTTTGGGACCACCCAAAATCATCCATTTTGACCATTTTTCAAAGGATTTAGGTCTGTATTTGGTGGAAATGAACCAAAAAGGTGCTAATTTTGGCTAGGGTAGATTGGCAAAAACGAAAATTGTCAAAAACGAAAATTACCAAAACGAAGATTGGCAAAACGAGATTGCCAAAACGAAACTTGCTAAAACGAAAATTGCCATGACAAATAAAAGCTTAGTGAAATACGAACATATACCACTCAGTTCCACATAACATGCCCTTCATTTATCCATTCGTTTGGTTTCGGCTAAAGGAAAATAACTAAAGTGACACTCCAATATAGTGACACTGCAGTATAGTGATACTCCAAGGCCGGTCCCAAGGGGTGTCGCTGATACCGAGGTTTGACTGTATACGCTTTTCACACATAACACTTTTTTATTTCGTTTGTTGCACTAAAAGCAAATGTCGTTTTGGAAATTTTTGGTTGGCAATTTTCGTTTTGGCAATCTTCTTTTTGCGAAATCCTACGTTTGCTAATTTTTCGTTTTTGGCAATCTTTCCCTAGCCCTAATTTTGAACAAAAAAGGAAGATGTTGACATAGTTTTGTTGACTGGGGCCTACCGCATAAATAAACTCTGGTATGCATGCTTTTTCATGCATCCAGAGTCACTTTCGAGTGATTTGTGTCTAAGGTATGTGGGTGTGCTCAACCCCAAGCCCCCTGCGCCCCTTCGGGGGCGCAGGAAGCTTGAGAGTTAGAGATGCGCGCACTCACTTAACTTAGACATATTCCGAGCAAGACTCTTGATCAAAAATGCATACAGTCAAGCCTCTTAAGGACACCCTCGATCTAAGGAAATCTGTTTTTGGGACTTTTGGTTTTTTACTTTTTAGTATAAATGAACCTCGATTTAAGGACAGCGTTTGGGCGGTCCCCTGGCTTTGTTATATTGGAGGTTTGACTGTATAGAGACTGTTTTTGCCAAATCCTATGTTGAAAAACATGGTAGAAATTTCAAAAAAGCTTAAAACTCAGTTTTTTATTGACCACAATTCAAAAATAATCTATTTTCCGAACTCCAGAGGCCATTTTAGGTCGATACAGGGTGTTTGGGAACACTTTTTAAAAAAGTTGATTTTGGGGGTGGGGGGTATATCCAAGTAGGGTCCTTTTTTCATCTTTTTTACCCTTTTGTGCTACATTTTGCAAAGCTGTGGCAATAAATAGTACTTTGCTAGAAACTAGAGAGGCAGAGCTAGCTGATAGTGGTACATTTTTTTTTATTTGTAAATTCAAATTATGCTTTTAACATTGAAAAAAACTACACTACAGTATGTCGATGGCCAGAAAGCGGTTTGAACCACTCCTAAGGCGATAGATAGAAAACGAAAAAAAAACTGGTATTCAGGAATCTATAAACAAAAGTATTGGCTAAAATTTGAACTTTTTGCCTAGAGGAGCAAGGTAGACCACCAAAAAGGGTACGTGGATTTTTTTAGTCTTTCGAACAGATAGTCAAAAAAAAGAATTATATTCTGATTTCCCAAAAAATGTTTTTGCGTTTTCAAAAAATTCATATTTATCCATTAATTACATATTCGTCGATAATATAATAAATTTCCCACTTTCAATGTAAATGTTGAAATTAACACACAAATGTCATTGCAATTATATTTTCCTGCAAGCAGATGAGTGTTTCAATGACTAATGCCCAAGACCAATTGTATTTTAAAACAAAAGCAGTCTTTATTACAACCAGACTTGCTTTTGGTCTTAACTACTAATTCCGTTACTGCAATGGTCAAACCGATAATTCTGGCTCTTTTTCCTGGCCATTCGCCACTTTGCACAGCTCAGGATCTTCGGCACAAAGTTGAAGGTTTACAATCTTTTTTTGCCTAATAAGCACATAGAGACAGCTACTTTAGTGACGGAAAACCCAGTGAAAAGTATCGCAGATCAGATCAACGTCGAATCCATCTACCATGCCTTGGCTGTGCCTCAGTGCATTCGCAATATGCACCAATGGATTGTTGCAGAGCTAAAAATTTTGCTCCGGTTTGAGGATGTCTACGACACTCTCCAATACCTCTTGCTGCGTAGTTTTATCCACACAATTTTTCAGTCTATTTACTATAGACTTATTAAGGGAGTACGAGTCAGCTACAGATTGCAT
>SADC01001205.1:0-103444 GCA_004194705.1 Ditylenchus dipsaci
CTCTACTTCAATGTTGGCCAAATGAGCATTTTCTCTTCAAGTGTGGTTGATACAGCAAGCTGACAAGATGAACAGAGAATCAACGATCATAAAGTCTCTTTATGGTTACTTTACTTGGTTTCTCAAATAAACGTTGACTATTTTAAACCGTTGCGTGTGATATATCATGTGATCCCGACCGGATTTACAAATTTAGAGAACCGTGTCATTGTTTGGCAGAAGTCTGGCATGATGAGAAGAGCACATTCGATTTTCTAGTCTATTAGAGTAAGTTGTAGAACGCCTCGATTTTTAAAAGTGCGTCGACGTTCTGTGGTGTATTCTGCCTGAGACCAGCGCAAGGATTTGCACTATAAAGTGACTGCATTATGGAGTGCTCCCTTGCCAAACTGTCCAACTCCAAGATTTCTCGTCGAAAATCATTCTCAAGTGATATATTTAATTGAGCAAAACTTTAGCAGTTGCCAGTGATGACATGAAATATTACACGAAATCGAAAAATAATAGACTGCAAGGTTACGAAACTTATGCAAGTTTTTAAATTATATTATGTGTACGTACACCCTTAACCGGTTTGATTTCCGTTTTAGGGACTCTTACCCACTGAAATCTCCAGAATCGTCGGTTGTCAGGTGATAATCTGACAACAACTCTTTGTAAGGCGCAAAGTCTTCAGGGTTTGAACTAGAATTCCGGACAACTTTAAACGCCTAGGTGGTGCTAACTAAATGGGAATGCCCGGAAGGAGGTACTCATCTCAATATAGTATTGGTATGGGCGTGCGGTCAATTCGTCTACAGGTCAATTCGTCTACAGGTCAATTCGTCCACGGTCAATTTATCCACAAAATTATTTTCAAATTAATCATTTTTGTCAATTATTTTGAGTTTTAATTTGGTACCTTTCTAACAATTTATGAAATTTTTGAAGACAAAAAGTAAGGGTGGTATTAATTTTTGGCCATAAAATACTGAAAATTGGCCATAAAATATTTAATTTTTGGCCATAAACTCGACGTGGCATAAAATACTGAATTTGGCCATAAACTTTTGAATTTTGGCCATAAATTTTGAATTTTGGCCATAAACTTTTGAATTTTGACTATAAACTCGAATTTGGCCATGAAATGCTTAATTTTGGCCATAATTATTGGGTATTGGCCATAAACTCGGGTTGGCTCTAGGTCAATTTGAATTCCGTCACCAGTTTTGCTGCGTTATATAACTGTGTTACACTTTTCATCCTTGCAAATTTGCATGTCTTCCGCATCAATATTAGAATTCTGTGTGTTTAGAACTATCAAGCTCAACGAATACAATGAAGTTCACCGTGATGTCGGCTCTCCTGATGCCTTTTTCAGTGTTGCTTGCGCTTTGGCACCTGGAGTCGCTATTCTAGGTGAGTGTCTTTGATTGACTGGTGGGTTCATGTTCTGACTAGGTCTATTTTTCAGTTGGCTAACAACATGTGCTCTACGCTCCGATTGCATTCAACTCCAGTGCTTTTCAAAGTAAGTTTATTCAATTGCAGGCGATTGTTCCAACTATCTCAATGGCCGTGGTTATGATCGTGCGTTCAGACTTGGCCTTCCGTTGATCAGTGAGTGCTTAAGTGACAAACTTGTTCTATTAACCCATTCTGTATTACAGTGTGCTCCTTCGAAAAAGTCTTCAGCCGAATTGACCTCCAGCAGAAGCAGCAGCAATGAAAATTGGAGTATTGTTTCCCTATCAACAAATTGTATTTCGATGTGATCTAATATCTGAATAAAATTGTTTTTTAGTACATCAGGTTTTTTGAGAATAACGTGTTGTTGTTTCTTTCCCGTGGTAATATTATTATTCTTTGTTATAAATTTTCGGCCGGCTGTCTTGGTCTTTTTTGCACTGCACTAGCTGTATTCCAACCCTGGCTGAATGACGTGGTTAGTGTGTCTGCGAGAGTGAATTTATTAGAGTCTTTTTCCTGGAGTGGTAAATCATAGGTGAATTTCACAGAAGAGGGACCCAGGCTGTGATTCGGGGAAGTTCGATAAAAAATGCGTTTTAAAAAATGCTTAAGGAAAGTTTCTGGGTCTTTTTTCAAATAAAAACAATTTCTGAAAGGTTTGCAGGGCCGAAAAAACCAACCCACGATTGTTGGGCATCCTCCAGATGGCTCTTGAGATCTACTTACTTGAATTCGTGATATTTACCTGAGAAACAAGAAAGTAGGTGTGAAGAAAGGTTTGTAAAGAACAAAACTGGTTTCAACTTATCAACACCTGAGAAACTGAGGTAGTCTAAACTGAGGTACTCGACCACCTCGGAGTGGATACCCAAGGTAGACCTACCAAGTACTAATTAGATATTGAGATTATGAATAGTCAAAACATCAATTTGATCATAACAAACC
This sequence comes from Ditylenchus dipsaci, assembly GCA_004194705.1. Taxonomy (NCBI): domain Eukaryota; kingdom Metazoa; phylum Nematoda; class Chromadorea; order Rhabditida; family Anguinidae; genus Ditylenchus; species Ditylenchus dipsaci. The sequence continues at coordinate 2,395 of SADC01001205.1, forward strand.
ATTTCAGTACAAAAATTTTAAGTTTAATACTATAGTTCGTGCGACATTTGGAGGTGATAATACTTTGGTGGGCCGATTGACTTGTAGACCAATTGTAGACCAATGACGTAGAGCCAACTTGAATTCAATATTTTATGGCCAAAATCCAATAATTTACGGCCAAATTCGGGATATCAAGGCCAAATTTAAGTTTATGGCCAGAATTCAAAGTTTATGGCCAAAATTCAATAATTTATGGCCAAAATTCATTTTTTTATGGCACGTCGAGTTTATGGCCAAAATTAAATATTTTATGGCCAATTTTCAGTATTTTATGGCCAGTTTTAAATATTATCCAAAAGTAAATTAAAAACAAGTTTATGAATACAAAAAAAATATATAAAAAAAAAATTGAATTTATTCAGTCCGGGCGGACCATTTTATAATCTTTTGTAAAAATCATGTTTAATCGTCTACTACGTACACACTCATTTGATGACAACTCATTTGATCCCACTCATTTTGATCCCACTCATTTAATCCCAACTCATTTGATCACAACTCATTTGATCCCACCTCATTTGATCCCACCTCATTTGATCCCAACTCATTTGATCACAACTCATTTAATCCCACCTCATTTGATCCCAATTTCAAAAATTTGTATTTCAAAGTTTTTTGAAAGCATGATGGTCTTTACTTAAGGTTTATTTGGTAGAAAAATCTTTGTTATCGGTTTGGTTTTAGCAATATCGATGGCTATAAACGTGGGTGATGCCTCGCTGATCGGTGAGCCTAACGAAGGTGAAAACATACCGTATCAACCATCTGTTCAGGTAAAGAACCTTTGTTTTTTTTATTTATTGGGTACTTTAGGGGATTTTGTCTCTAACAAATCGAGGAAAGCAGTGCCTAATCGCAGGTGGCTATGAATTTGTGAAAAGCAGAGTAGTAAGCAATGGGACAATCTCAAACTGGCGCTGCATCAAGACGAGTAATTGCAACAGTACGGCGGAAACCATATTTGGGTCCATCGACGGTCTTTGCCTACTCAATCCTCACATCTGTATACAGAGTCCTAATGCCCATATGGTAATTTATCAGTGTTCCCTTTTCAAAACTATATGTATTCTTACAGCGTCGGAATGTCATAGCGAAGGTTAAAACTGCTGCAATCGCCAATTTTGTGTCTTCGTCTACTGCAATCGTGGTCTCAGAAAAAGCAGGCTTAACAGATGCTCAGCTTTTGTCGCTGCCGACAGATAAAGCCTTGCAAGATCGAGTTCTTCGTTAGAAGAAGCCAATTGGTTCCACCAGCGTTGATAAGTCAGTGAAGGAAATTGAATGGTTAGACTTTTTCACAAAAACAGAAAGCGGTGATCAATTTCTGAAGCACGATTCTAGGTAACTTTATACTTATCTTTGTATCGCCCTGTCATCTAAATAAGTCACCAGAGAGTCTGAACCTGATATGCCAGTATTTTTCGTCTTCCTTTCTTCTTGCGGCCTGCGATTACTGCGTGAGAATTCTCGGTGGGCGGTCGATGGCACTTTCTTTTGTGCTCCAAGAATTTCGTGCAGCTTTATACGGTCAACGTGTTCAAGGGAGAAACCACTCTGCCGTGTGTATACGCCTTGCTACCGGACAAGTCAGCTGAAACTTACTTGAGGATGTTTCGCGTTTTGAAAAATTTGGATCTACACCCAGAATCCGTAATGATGGGTTAGTTGTGCATTAACCTTTTATTTTTATATTTAGTGATCGTTCCAGATTTTGAACTTGCTGCTATCAATGTTTTGCATGAAATATTTGATGATTTCGCTTCCAATTTTTGCCTGTTCCATCTTTCTAAGAACGCTTTCGCGAATATGCAGGTTTGTGTTATTGATGCTGCTTCTGTTTAACATGCTCTCATACTAAATTCAGTCGAAACATCTTCACGGCGCTACAATAACGAAGATGCAAGAGCTTTGTTGAGATGTTTGCCCGCTTTGGCGTTTCTTCCTGTGCAAGATGTGGCTCTAGGTTTTGATGAGGTCAAAAATGCTTTGGTGGACTCTTCGATTTTTCGAGAACTGCAGTTGGGAAAACAATTTAAGAGGTGTGCAATTTTTATTGTATTTCTTTACTGAACAGCTGTTTTAGAATATCTGAGCTACTTTGAAAAAACGTATATTCGCCGTAAGTGCGTGGAGTCGAGGTGGAAGGGTTGTTTCCGCTTCTATATTGGAACTGCAATTTTCGCTGCGCTGAATGGCTTGCCAAAAACTAACAATCACGTAGAAGGATGGCACAAAGGCTTCAATGAGCGCTTTCGCAAGGCCAAGATGAATCTGAGCCAATTCATTGTACGAGTCAAAGCCGAAGAAGAGAAAACGAGACAACTGGTCGTCAGGTATGTCATCCTATAAATCAGTCCTGAACATTGTAAATTTTTTTTAATCATCTAGAGCAAGAGTGAATCCTGTTGAAGTGCTGCGCCAACCTCGTCGTCCAGAATATGACTATCGCGAAGCAAATATAAAAATTTTGGTCCGTGGTTATCAGCCGTTACATCGAATGGAGTTCCTAAAAGCCGTGCAGCATCATCTGGCAAAGTTTCCAGTAGTTGAAGTGGGAGAAGAAGAAAATGAAAGATTCTGAGACTAATATGATGTTTTCCGTTTGTCACATTTATTTGTTCGTTACAATTGTTGAAAATCTCTTATTTTGTCAATAAAAAAATGCTTCTCTCCTGGTTGTGTGGGGTAAGTATGAAGTACAGTCTACTCTCGTTAAACTGGCACTCCAATAAACTGGCACCCTCGATAAACTGGCACTTTGAAAAAGCCCTATTTGGCTGGCCGACAGAGAAATTAGGCAAAGTAACATCCCACTAAACTGGCACCCCGATAAACTGGCACCCCAGGCTGGTCCCCAGGGGTGCCAGTTTATCGAGAGTAGACTGTACGGTCAATTAAATAAGGAATTTTCGGTCTTTATTATTCAGCGCTTACGAAAGCTATAAGTAACAACAGAGAGCCCAGAAAGAGTGTACCACCGATTGAACACAAAACTGATTGGATACAATATATCGAAGTATTCTAGCGTGGTTTATAGTAGTAATGGGATATTTGAGGTAAAAAAAATTATGAAATAAGCAGAAAAAAATCAATGCTACTAGGCGGATTCAAACCTTAGTACCAACTGGGGAACGACTGGACGATAAATTTGCCGGGGAATGAATTTACCAGGGATGAATTTACTTAGTGCCGAAATTGGGATCAAATGAGTTGGGATCAAATGAGTTGGGATCAAATGAGGTGGGATCAAATGAGGTGGGATCAAATGAGTTGTGATCAAACGGGTTCGTACTCATTTGATCACAACTCATTTGATCCCACTCATTTGATCCCACTCATTTGATCACAACTCATTTGATCACAACTCATTTGATCCCACCTCATTTGATCCCACCTCATTTGATCCCAACTCATTTGATCCCACCTCATTTGATCGCAATTTCGGTACTGAGTCAATTTCCCCAGGTAAATTCATCCGACGAATTCAACCTCCAGTCAGCAGAACTGACTCAATACTGGGGTTTAAAACCTGTCTAGTATCAGTGAATTGTTGGTGTTTATTCTATAATTTTTCGGGGTTAGTGAGGGTCGTGAAACCAACTTTGTGATCAGAAGCCTCAAAATACCATTATAGATAAGCTGTCTATCCGCTTATTCGTGACTTAATTTTAGATAAAAAAACCGATCTTCTTTGGTTTTTAATCTTAGGTTCGGTGCAGTTAACAAAAAATTGGTTCACTTCCGCATCTCATTACCCGAACCATTGAAACTACACCTAAGCTCACACACGGAGTTTAGTTTGGTTTTGAAAATTAGAGGTGATTCAGACATTTTGCTAATTCAAACATTTCCTATGAACCAACCGCAGTTTTGCTGGATGCCCAATGTACCAACAAAACTAAGTGGTAGTCTATTTAAATCAACATTTTTTTTTGATTTTTGGGTTCCAAAACCTATTTTCCGCTATAAGTCGAACATTTTAAATATAGTTTGACAGCAGTAAAAAAACGTTTCGACATCATTTTCACAGTTCTTGTAAATCTTGCAAAACGTAACTATGTTACTGTAAAACCGTCTTTCAATGCTCAAATTAGTGCAGAAAATAGGTTTTGGAACCAAAAAACGTAAAAAATAATTTTGATCCAAGTGGACGGTTACTTAGTTTTGTTGGCACATGGGACACCCACCAACTCTCTTCACAACTCTCTTCAAGAAGCAAAAAATAATAATCTAAATATTTATTTCAACAGCACATTCAGCAAAACAAGGAACATGGTGATGTAGTTATTCGACTTTCTCAACAGCACCAGTATGACGCAACTGAGAGGCGATGCGATCCAGATCCTTTCGGCCCTGAAAACGAAATATTAATCAATTTTAGAATGTGAAAATTCATTTAGATACCTGCTTAGTCGACTTGCGACCACCATCAGGGCTCTTCTCAGCCCACTTCAAGCCCTCCAGGATTTGCAGAACCTTTCTGATGACGGATACCGAAGCCAAAGAGAAGTGATTGGGTGCAACACCACGGCGCTTGTTTTCTGCATACACCTTACGGAAAGCTCCAATGCCTGAGAACATCTAGCATTAAACCAAATCTTAAGCGGTTCGAAAAAAATTCCAACAAAAATTGTACACTTACCGGCTGGCGATCTGATGTAAAGACGTCGAGCAATGCTGGCAGTGCGCAAATAGTACCAATCGGGATCAATAGGAGCCAATTCCTTGTTCTTGCCTAGCTTGACGACATCAGCTCACTCTGGAAGCTTGACCTAGCCGCTAAATTTAATAAATATATGAGGCTTCATTCCCATACAATAAAAAACCTCTTCTTCAAGAAACCGGCGAACTGCACGACAATTTCAGCTTGGTCCACATCATTGACGCTAGTCGGCTTGTCCATGATACTTCGAGCAGATAGATGACTCGATTTTGCTAAAACTCGAAACAGGTAAACACGGAAAAAGGTTGTTGGTATAAGCCGTATTAAGCCGTATAAGCCGAGTAAAGGATGAATTCATCTAGGGATGAATTTGTCGGAAGTAAATTGACCTAGTACCAGAATTGGGATCAAATGAGTTGGGATCAAATGAGGTGGATCAAATGAGGTGGGATCAAATGAGGTGGGATCAAATGAGTTGTGATCAAATGAGTTGTGATCAGGGTGGTATACTCGACGATTACCTCAGCCATCAGCCTCAGCCTCAGCCGGCTGAGGTCTGAGAATTTTCCTCAGCCTCAGCCGTCAGCCGTGTCAAAATTTTTACCTCAGCCATCAGCCTCAGCCTCAGCCGGCTGAGGTCTGAAAATTTTCCTCAGCCTCAGCCGTCAGCCGTGCCAAAATTTTTACTTCAGCCATCAGCCTCAGCCGGCTGATGGCTGAGTTAACCTCAGCCGGCTGAGTTCGAGCTCAGCCGGCTGTAATATAAAACTATTAAAATTAACAATTTTATTGGTTTGTGTATAAGTAGCCATAAAATAGACAAAGCTGGCTTTTGAGGTAAAATGACTTATGTTTGGTGAAAAAAAGTCTTTTTTGTGCGAATTTCAATTTTGTGAAATTAAATTCGTATTCTTCTATTTTGTTTTCAAAATGATGACACCATTAAGTAGCTGTGCGATTCTGGTTACTGATAAAGTATCAATTATTGCATAACGTCACGAAATGTAAAATAATAAGTTAAAGTTATGAACTGAATTACTTTTCTGACCCCCCTTATGCTTTGGTCCTGCTGTTTACAATTTTTTAAGAGAATGCAATAGATATAATTTTGTAAGAAACCAGAATTGCAGCGCTACCTGATGGCATTATTACTATAAAAAATTGGAAATTTCAAAGCTTTTTAGACAAAAAGTAAAGTTTAAATTTTTTCTGTTAAGAAAATTTTAAAAAATTTTTCTGCCTCAGCCGTCAGCCGGGCCGAAATTTTTACCTCAGCCATCAGCCTCAGCCTCAGCCGGCTGAGGTCTGAGTTTAACCTCAGCCGGCTGAGGTTACCACCCTGGTTGTGATCAAATGAGTTGTGATCAAATGAGTGGGATCAAATGAGTGGGATCAAATGAGTTGTGATCAAATGAGTGTGTACGATCAAACGAGTTGGGATTAAATGAGTTGGGATCAAATGAGGTGGGATCAAATGAGTGGGATCAAATGAGTGGGATCAAATGAGTTGTGATCAAATGAGTGTGTACGATCAAACGAGTTGGGATTAAATGAGTTGGGATCAAATGAGTTGTGATCAAATGAGTGGGATCAAACGAGTGGGATCAAATGAGTTGTGATCAAATGAGTGTGTACGATCAAACGAGTTGGGATTAAATGAGTTGGGATCAAATGAGTTGGGATCAAATGAGGTGGGATCAAATGAGGTGGGATCAAATGAGGTGGGATCAAATGAGTTGTGATCAAACGAGTTGGGATTAAATGAGTGGGATCAAATGAGTGGGATCAAATGAGTTGTGATCAAATGAGTACGAACCGTCTACTAAGTAACTTTTTTATTCTAAAAACGGGAAAAAACGCTGCTTTTTATCGTTCTCTACATAAAAAGTCAATTTCTTGAAGAATTTTTTTTACTAGAATTTGACCTAAATCTTGATCTGTCTTGGTAGCCCAAGACAAAAAGTCAAATTCTTGTCAAAACTTTTTTTAATTCAATTTTTATGTGAGAAAACTTCAGAAAACAATGTGTTTATCGTTTTAAGGATAGGAAAATTTACCTTTCAAATTTTAAACTTCATTCACGGAAATTTTTAAACTTGATTCACACTCACAGGCTAAATAAGTGCCAAAAATATAATGACATTGAACACATCAAGCCAGTAAATTTGTTTAAAAAGTGTAGCGTGAAATACATTTTAGCATTTATAATTTTTGCACAAACTTTCAACATTTTTTTTGTTATAATAGGATATCATATCCATAGTTGCACGCTACCCAAAAGCAGCGCCAGTGCCGGCCATTTCTCAAAACCAGCGCCAGGACTTTCTGAAAATCGGCGCCAGCGCCCGGTTAACGTTTGATAATATCTATGGCTTTTTTAAATTTCAGTTTTTTTTATCGAAATGCTTATTGCTTGAAAAAGTATGACAAAATTGCTGTAGACACATTTTGAGAATTAAACAAGCTAATATGGTAGTTAATATTCCTTGAATATTGACTATCATTGAATATTTTTGTCTAAAAATTCTTTTTTGGTGGAGCCGATGTTTCTTTCACATTTTCTGCTTTTGATAATTTCCAGTTTTCAGCTGTGATTATTTATTGTCAGCATAAAGCAAACTCATGACATTTTTTTGTTTCATTGTTATTTTAATAGTGTATTCTTGCAAAGCTGACTATCAGTTTCGTCCAGTTTCCCCAGAATATAATGAAAAGCTACAAAAATTTTGCAGTAACCCAGAGTTTGAAAGTGAGTTAGTGAAAATAACTATTTTACAAGAAATATTTTGCACCTTATGTACTTTGGGGGGGGGGGGGGGGGGTGCGGTCGGTGGCACCGATTTTTTCAACAAAAATTTGTTTATATTTTCACATATTTATTATGATAATCATAATAATTCTGTTAACCGTCTATTAGTAACCATAGAAGCAATGTTGATTATGTTGAACATGGCCAATTCAATCACCATAATCAACTCGATCACGATTACACGAATAAACACGAATCACGAATAAATTAAAAACTTAAAATTTTGGTGAAAAAATCGGTGACCACCCCCCCCCCCCTCCCCCCCGAAGTACATAAGGTCTGTTTTAAAAGAAGTCTTAAAAATTTAAAGCATAATTTATTTCTTTTTTTTCATATTGAATTAATTAGGTCATGATCGAGTGGTTCACGGTGAATATGCCCCTGTAAGCAATAAACTTTAAAATGCACAACTTTTTTATTATTTCAAGGTAGGCAAGTATCCTTGGGCGGTGGTGCTGACCCAGCCAAAAAGTGATGTTTGCACTGAAGAGCTGTGTACTTACTGTGGTGGAACTCTGATCTCTAACAGACATATACTCACTGCAAGACATTGCTTAGAGTTAGTTCTTGTGAAATTAAATTTTCCTTAAAGGGGCATGCCCGACACGGAGATAAGGCGAGGAGAAGCACTTTTTTCCTTTCTCGATCAAGTTTTACATGCGTCCTCAACCAGATTTTTTAAGTTTTATGCCTGGTTTTTAAAAGTACTATCGGGTCACGAACATTAGATTTGACGCAAAACGAGTAAAAATGTAAGGATTCGAAAAAAATTCGCTGGTTCCCGCCATGACTTTTTGAAACGCACAGACATGCCCCTTTCAGACTAAAGATCTCTTATTGCCACTGAAAAAATATTTGTATCACATTATTCTCAATATACCTTGTCAAAGTCGGGGTAATATAGCATCGACAGCTAAATAGTAGAGGATTACAGACGGCGGTGAAATTTAATCGTGGGTCGCACGGTATACCAAAACATTGTTAGATCAAACTGAGTTGAACCGCGTCTACAGAAATTCGGATAACGGTCTAGGAAAAAAGTTATGGATCAAATTTTTTGAAACACTCTATTAGACACGTGTTATTTTCATGCGATGATTTTTTTCAAACAGGTGTTTTAATTGGACATTTTTACAGTAATATTCACAGCTTTGAATCAGTGAGCATTTTTGTTGGAGGGGTCTGTTATGCTGCTCGAGGTCCTAATTGCTCTGTGGCAGATATGCAAAAGGTAGAAGTAGAGTTTGGAGCCTACGAAAAAAGAGAAGATGGCGATGAAGAGCCAAATTCACCAGCTAAAACTCGAAACATGGGTCATGATATGGCCATTTTACAGTTGAAGCAAGACCTTGTTCAGCTAGCTGTTAGTCTAGATATCTCTAATACATTACTTTAAATTCTTGATTAAGGACGAAGGGGACAGTCCTGAATCCACCAGACCAGCTTGTATGCCTTTGGTTAAAGACAAAATACCACCTATCATGCACGTTTATGGATGGGGGAGCACAGACGCCGAACCAAGTAAATCATTAGATTCAAAAGAAAGGTTGGTCACCACTTTTTAAGTCAATAAAACATGGCATAATTTAATCCAATGATTTCAAAGATGATTTTAAAAAATTAAAATCAATGAATAAAAATTATATTTTTTTGTAAAAATTCTCCAAAATAATCAGAATTATCCGAAAAACCTACAGTTGTTATTTTCAAAAATCTCCAAGTGCTGCACCACTAACACAAAATTCCGACGGTAAACACGCAAAAAGCAAATGTGAAAAATTGAAACTTTTTAGATCTTTGGGTAATATCCCAATATTCTTCTGACGCTCTTCAACGGCTTTCTTCAGATACACAGCAAGGCACAGGTAAGTTTAGTTCATAAATCATTTGTTTAAAAAAACACAGTACTTAATGTTGACTTGAAAAATGGCGTAACCTTTATTGAAGGAGCTTTTGAAAAAGTAAAATTTTTGGTAATAAATTTTTAATTTTTATTTAAAAAACAATAATTCTTCTTTTGAATTTTTAATGTAGCAGATTGATAAAGTTTTTTAGCGCAATAATGCTAAAAAATTAATCTTTGAGAGATGAAAGCTCTTTTCACGAACTAAAATAATTTCCAAAAGCTCTTTTAATAATTTCAGTTATTAAATTTTTGTTAATCGAAAAATATAGTCGTTACAATCTTTCAGTTATTGGCTCAGCCCATCTAATGGAAGTAGACTTGAAAGTGATGGATTTAGCTAATGATCCATTGACGCAGGACCCTGATTTCACAGCTGGCGGATATGCTCCATGTAATAGACTAAAGAGAGCCGCCAACTTGTGTGTTAGAAATTTTGGCGCTAGTAGCGAATACCTCCCCCCAAGAATCCGACCTTATAAAATTGCTGTGACTAACCTTGCAAACAACAAGTTTAGGCTTAGCCCTTAGGCTTGGGGTAGGCCAGCGTACGGAAGTTGTGACTAATAAAGAGTTTGCGCACATTTTCCGGGGTCTGGGACATAAATTTGGGAACTTTTTACTAAAGTAAAAAAGGTGAAAATCGTTAGGGGGGGGGGTATTCTCTACTAGGGTCGAAATTTTCTGTATGCATGGCGCAGTGGATAAGCGTTAGTCTTTTTGGGCTTAAAATGGTGTGGAGGCTCGACCCCACTTGGCGGCACGGTAGTCATTTCGCCTTGTTTGACCAATATTTAGGGGTAATTAGGGTCGCTGATCTCGAATATGGCGTCCAAAAGTCGAATTACCCTTAGATGTTTGAAAGTAAGCCGAAATAACCAGCGTGCCACCAGGTGAGGTCAAACCTATGAACAATAAAAAACAATAAAAAACAATAATGCTCATCCAGTGCGCCACACATACGCGAAATTCTTAGTCACACAGGTTGGCCACTCTCTTTAAATCTACCGTTTCTGTTTATTAGTAACAGTTTTTAGTGTGTTCTTCTGAGCGTCTATATTGCATGCATCCTGCCAATTTAACCACGAAAAAAGATGCAGCTGGAGTTGGAATTGATTTTTTTGAAGTAATTATTTGTTTTCTTAGGGAGACAGTGGAACAGGCATAATAGGACGAAAAGGCCCCCTTCATTCTTTGTTTGGAATTACTGTTGCAGGAGCTGGAGATGATACTAAGTTCCCTTTAAATATTGGCTTGAGAACACAAGCTCTCTTATACGATATTTGCCACTACACTGGAGTGTGTGTGGAAAGAGAATGGATTGGCAAAACTGATCCAGCCAAGGTTTCTGTGGATCTAACAAAAGCATTTTATGACCCTCTAAAAGCAACTAATATAGAAGCTGATGATTAAGAATGAAATTAAAATTGACTTGATTGGAAATAAAGCTTGTAAAAAAATTTTACATTTTTTGAAATTTATATTAGCACTAGAAAATGTATACACGAGAGAAAGATCAATAGAATTAAAAAACTAACTCGTTAAAAAAAGGTGCGGATTTGAAATTTCAATTATTTGATCATATTTTACTAGTGGACTGGACGGGATCCTGTGCACTGTGCACATGACTAGTTTTCATTGAATTTTCAAAAATACCGGATTTTAAAAATATCAGCACGACAAAAATTGTAGACCACCAGCCGAACAAACAAAAAAGTGAATTTCTCAAAAACCAACATTTTCGATAAGAGTTTCACTCGTTTTTACGGGGGAATAAAGAGGGAGTAGAGAAATAGAAAAGAGGTGATTAGGGCAATAAAACTGTTTACCGTATATTCTCGATTAGAAGGCCCCTCTCTAATAGAAGGCCCCTCTCTAATAGAAGGCCCCCCTTGAGGACCTATATATCAGCATAGAAAAAGAAATTCGCAAATCTGTTTTTCGCGTTTTCTTAGTTAGCACGAGCTCACCTGATTCCACTTTTAAAATTTTAGTTGAGCACCCAAAAATCTCAAAATCGAAATATTTTTTTCCGACTTTTTTAGGGTTGAAAAATAGAAGGCCCGGGCCTTCTAATAGAGAATATACGGTATACATGACTTCAAAGAGATCAAATTGTGTTATCTTTTTAAATTTATACCGTGAATAAAGTTATAGTTAAATTTTTTCAAATTAATTAATCAATATTAGACATTGACCCTGTCTATAGTCGGGGTCAACTTTTAGGGTCAAAATTTTTTTTAATTGAAAAATTATTGTATTTTGACGTTTGTGACCCTAGGGCGACTTTTTGTACTCTACACGAAAATTCAGACAGTTATTTTTGAAGACAGTTATTTATTTTTGATTTTTAAAATTTCCACGTATGAAAATTGGTACGCAAAAAAGTTGAGCGGTCAACTTAGGGGTCAACATTTGCTAAAAAAAATTAGAGACAAGATTGCATGTTTCTGTTAAACCATCTTGTAGAGCTCAAAAAGTTGAGTGGGGGTCACAAATATTAGATTTGGGCACTTTCTCATCGAAAAATTGATATTTCAGCATTTTTGAAAAAAGTTTGCCCTTTAAAAGTTGAGGGGTCAAGTCGAATGTGAACAGAGCCATCCAATTTAAATTTTCCGTTTAATTTATACCGGCTACATGTAAATATTACAAGAGATCAAGAAATGGCACATTAAAAATCTGTGTTAAATCTTTTACCAAAATTTATTTAAATTTTTTGATAGGTCTAAGACCAGAAGCATATATCCTCCAGTGGGCTCCATTTTTATAGGACGTGGAAAGTACCCATATGCTCATCATTTTGCCCATATCACTTCTTTTTAGACTTTTTGTGTTGTCAATTATGGGGCCAAGCTCTTCAGAGTATCCAACAATTTGGTCTGGATCATCTTGCGGCGTATTTGCAATATTGGTTATTTTTACAGAGGTGAACAGCTTAAGAATTTTTTGATTCAATTTGTGTTACAAATATAAATTACCTTTAAAAGGGAATTTTCACAGATGGCAGTTTGTAGCGTGGGAGTGGAGAGATGAGTAGCTTTGGTCATGAATACACGGTCTCCTATTTTGAAACGAAGGTTTACATGGTACCATTCACCTAGTTTGGGATCTGTTTGAAACCTCAAAATATGGATTTTTAATTAATTGTAACGTATTTTTTGAAAAAAAAACCTGTATCTATCAGTGTAAAATTTGGGATTAGACAGCTTTGTCTTAATAGCATAAAGCGTAATTGTACTCTCTTTGATGTAAACCACTACAGCATCTGTCTTGATTTCATCATCCTGAAAAATAAATTTAACAAAATTAGGAGCTAGTGTAATATACCCCACCCAAGAATTGAGGCTTAGGCTTTGGCTTAGGCTGTAATCTAAAGTTTAGGCTCAGGGCCTAGACATTACTAACAAGGACTTTTGTACAATTGTTTTCAAAAATGGTGGTTTTAGGTACCTTCCGAAAATTATGAGGGAGGTAATAATACACTAGCATCCCAAAAGGTGGTGTAACGGCACCGGTGCGGCACTGAACCGCACCGGCACCGGCCGGTAGAACTTTGCGGGAATTCGCGGGCGTCGGTGCCAGTGCAGATGCCGGTGCGGATGTTTCGAGATTTACATCACTGGTTCCGGATTCTTTTTTTTACAACAACCTAGAATTGTTTACCTGTACAGAAGTACTATTTTCTGTGCTTTTTGAGCACTCCATAGTTTCTGGACTAGATGTATTATTCAGGCTACTGCTATTTAAACTTTTTATGGGAGTAGAACTTTCGACTGGACTGATGCTCTAAAATAAAAAAAACGGGAGTCGAAACAAAAATAATGATCTCTTACTTGACGTTCTGCCTTTGCCTCTACCATGTCAGCTGGTTGAGCAGCTGGTTGAGCAGATAAAACCTCAGCCTTTGCTTTTGGACTCTTTTCTTTATTACCATTGCAAACCTTGATCACATTAGGGGAGCGAGCCTTAAACCTTTGCTCTTCTTCATTATAGTCAACCTCCAAAGGTTTGTCTGAGCCTGACCTCATGGACCACCAATCAGAAGTGCCTTCTTCAGTTTTCATTTTTAGATTCCAGCCAGGCACACTTATAACTTGTTCGCTGTTAATAAATTCCCATTTGTAGATTGACAGCTAAAAATAAATGATGTCCATTATCACAAAATCCAGCATTCAACCTTGATCTGGGGTTTTGTGGCTACCAAAACGATGCCTTTAGCTATAGAATTGACACAATACACATGGATTGGAACTGTTTTGCCAGAAAAATTTTGTCTAAAATATTTTGAGTGGAAAAAAAAAGAAAAGTTAGCAAAACTAACAGTGTAAAAAATTTGACGAAAGAACCAAGTTTGAGCTGAGAGTCATTGAGCAAAGGGTATTGACAGAGTCCGAATTCGGGGCAATAAATTTGACAAGCGTTGTTTTCATTGTCTATGGCCACAATCAAGCCTTTAGCTGTTTCCATGCCTTTTAAATTGCCTGATGAGACCAGTGAAAGCTGAAAAAGGATGAAATGTTCAGCTATTTAGGTCAAATTGTAAAAAAATACCGTCTCAGAACCTTGCATGTACATAGAAGGGTTTGGATGCTCTCCTACTACCCACTTTACATCAAATTTTTCCATAATAGCTTGAAATGAAGGGCTAGGAAAAAACTCCATGCTAAAAGTATTACAGAGGGTCAGTAAATCAAAAAAAGCCCAAATATTTTCACAAACCAGACGAAAAAAGTTATTTTGTTCACAACTTTTCGAAATCTTCTTTTTGACATGACATATCTGCGATTGATTCAGTTGGCTTAAATTTAATTTTTTTCTCACTCATAAGACTTTTTTGAGACTAATCTATACTAAAAATCTTTCTTCATATTCGTTTATTACCAGGCTAAATAGAGCAAACTCACTGTAGAAAAAATTTGGTGATTTTTTTAGCTTCTATATAGATAGTTGCAATCTCCAATCTGGGATAGAATGAAAAATAATTCAATATATAACAAGATTTAGCTCAAATTTCTCGAGGTGATGCAAAACCGATTTTTATAACATAGCAAACGTGAAACTCCAAGTGCACTCCCCTCCCGCCCTGCCAAAGAGCATGAGTTCTCCAAGCGTATACCACCAAAGAGTACAATTTCTCTAACCAAATTTCGGTTAGAGAAAATTATACTCTTTGGGGGAGGTGCACTTGGGGTGCTGTCCCTTTAAAATTCTTACTAAGTAATCCAAATCATGTATATTCTCTCTTTGTCAAACTCATTGTGCACAAAGCAGCCCACTCGTCCGAATCCAGGTGAATATCCAACCACATTGCGAAACTTAGAGTCCTTGAAGAAGACCAGAGGCACTTTTATCTAAAACTCTAAAATAGTAAAGAAAAAAATTTAATTGATACTTGAAAGAAACCTCGAGCAAGCCATTTCGAATCCTAGTGTCACAAAGAGGTCTTTCTTTGAACATGAATTCCGTTTCCTCGCAAATCTCAAACCATTCGCCTACTTTAGGCAGATTGAGCGGATCAGTATTTTCAGGATCAAGATTGGCTCTTTTTTTTCAAAATTTTTTGCTTCATGTTCAATGGACACCACAACAACATCGAGCCATTGAAGTTGACATGTAGCAGCACATATACTTGTTTAACGGACATCTTAAGTGGTAGCCAAACAATAAAGTAGTTTAGTTAAGTAATTGTTTGTTAGAAATGCTACAAAATGGTTTTGTATTTATTACTAGATATGTGGAAAATGAGAAGAATGGGAATTGAGGGAACATTATTCATTTCAATAAGGGAGAAGTTAAACGATAAATAAATATTTAAATACATCAAGAGTTACGAGTGCCAAAATATTACTTAATTTTAAATACTACTTTGAAATAAAAAAAGTTGTCTTTTAACTAGAATTGTGGAAATTACCGGTAATATTATTGGTCATAATCTTTATTTTCAGGTCATATTCTGGTCATAACCTTTTTCATAATATTAAAGAAAAGTTTATCGATATATTTTTTTTTTTGCTTCAATGCCGACTTTCTTGCACTCCTAAACAAATCTCTTCAGTACCCTCAAATACTTTTATGCATTTACTAAACTTTAAAGGCTTGTCCATATCCAGCTACCATCCAGTACCCTCTATCTGGATCCCCCAACGCAAAAATTCAAAACTTAGTCAAAGAGAATTAAAAAAACTGCCGTCCTCCACCTAAAAACATGTTATCTACACGTTTCAGCCCCTGGAACCAAAAAACAGAAATTTTCTGACACTTTCAAACGATCATAACATTTTTTGCAGGTCGAATTTTAAATTTCTGTAAAAGCACACCGATTCATTTACACTGACAATTTTTGGGTGAATAACTCGCTTGATCTCCCCTGTGTTATGGCCTCTGTGGATGGCCTCTGGCCATCTTAATTGACAGAGGGGACTAAGCGAAAATCGTGTTTTTGAAATTATATTTGTACAATATAGTTCTTTAAAATTAACTTTGTGAAAAGATGTTTACTTTTTTATTTTATGCACAAAAGAAAAAAATATATTCAACAAAATATCTATCCTTTCCAATACCGATAGAAACAGTACATGAAAACTAAAAATACAACACATAATATGAGAAATATCAGCCAATCTTCCTCCAGACGTTTTTCGATCATTCTCAGCGTTGTGGTGGACAGACCGAGCTGAAAATTGTAATTGCAAATGTTTTGTATTAGCTACAGCCAAGTCTCGAAATTTTTTATCTCTAAGGAGCATCGACAATTGATTTAAAAAGGAACCGACGACTGGAAGAATTTCGGAAAGGAATAAAAGGAACGAAGGGGCAAAAAACAATTTATATGCACTTTAACCAAGATCATTGTTTGGACTTTTCTGGCACAGAATCGAAAATCTCAATTTATTAAAAAATATCTTTTTAGTAGGAGCAAAAGTAGCCTATCGGCGTCTCCATCGTGTTCGAATACCTATAAGTAGTTGGCTAACCATCTACTAATCTGGCTTAACTACCCATCCCCTGGCATATCTACCTATCCAACCTATTAGATAACACCTAACAACCTACTAAGATGCCATCGAGAAAAAAATTTATGTTGCCACCAGGATTCTAACCTTCGAACTTTTTAATAGCAATTTCAAAATTCACCATAAATGGCTTGGTCACCCTGTCGTTTTTGTTACCTAAAATCGGAGGTTTTCACTGTTCTACACCGAAAATCGAAAACAGCGCTCTGTCACGCTCTTTGTATCAGCCATAGATGTCGATTAAAAGAAGATCTTGGAACGATAATAATCCTGGGCTGAGTTATAAAAAATAGAAAACGTGAGATCAAACTGTATAAAGGTATAAATTTTGGTTACGTTATCTTAAAAGAATTGAACGAAAGTTTCAAAATATCGAGACTCTACTGTAATATATAATTTAAGCTTACCGTTTGACCAATATCTAAAACTTTTCTCTTCACTCCATGAAGACTAGCATGTTGAGAACGGAGAGATCCAAGTATGGCAGTGCCCTGAGCTAGCAGGTCGTCCACAGCACCATGAGACTGTTTCATTTTATCATGAACCAAATACTCAGCATCATTAAAGTCTACATGAGTATCGTTGGCTTTGAACCTAAAACAGAGGTTGTCGAAAAAAATTTGTTGCAAACTCTTAGGTCTTTTTTATTTTTTTCTTCTCTCAGTAACGGCACTTTAGAGGTGGTTGTCAGGGGTGACGTTATAGAGTGATTCGAGTATATTACATTTTTAAGTTTTTTCTAACACTTTTACCCATGGCTCCCACATTTTAAAAAAAGGACATTTGCTCAAAATCAAGACATTTTTGGGATATTTTTCCAAAATTTGCTATTTTACCTAGTGCTTATTTCTCTTTTGATGCAGGAAAATAAGATTTTGACTAAAAATTCCAACAAATAATTAGATTCGAAGTTCCAAAATAAGGAAAAACCTTATAAATAAAGACGTCTCGAAGCCCTGCTTTTACCCGAAAAAAAATAAAAGTACCTCCTTGTCAATAGTTCGTCTCGTTCAGCAGCTGCCCTCCATTTGCTGGTCATCTTAGCTTGCAACCCTAATACCGCCGAATCAACCCCATTGTAATCATATCTGAGCTGATCTAAGCGATACTTATAAGCTCTTCTTTGTGTGGGAGGCTCTTTTCCAACCAGATTGTAGATCTTATCCAAATTAGCTTTGACTGTTCTAAACAATGAACAAATAATTTAACTCTCCGTTAAATCATGGCCAAGACTTACACCATTTCTCTGCTTATATTTTGCAGTATTGGCTGCATTTCACTCTCGTTTGTAGCCTTTTCAATCATGTTTAGATGAAAATGAAGCTGATGAACATCCTTGTTGGCTTGTTGAAACAGAGAATCCATATTCACCTTGAAGTTAACACCTATAGCTAAAGATAATCAACGATAATTCCAAATCTACACTTTTCAAAATTTATAAAATTAAGTCTACTACACTTGGCATTCTGTAATTTTTCAAACAAAATTTTATTGAATATTTTTTGGATGTTACCAGTTTGCAACTCTTTTTGCTGAGATTTTCTGGATTTTTCAGTTTGTGAGCAAAAGTCTGTTTCATCTCGATTTTTTGTGTTTCAGCCCAGCTTTTGCTATCCTTCCCATATTTATAATGTTTCGGCTGTTTGTTCACAGAATTTTTGCTTTTTTCACCCATTTTGGGGCTGATTTTTGGAGAAATATACTGGTCATGTACATGGAAAAAAATTCCGAAACAGAAAATACTTTTCCATGAAACAGAAAAACAGCAAAAACTGAGAAAAGCAGCAAAAATACACAAAAACATGCAAAAGAAGGCAAACACTTTCTTTATTCTTAATGTATTTTCAACAATGATTTTATTCCCAAAAGTCAAATTCATGGTGATCAAATTCTATTTT
Organism: Ditylenchus dipsaci; assembly: GCA_004194705.1. Lineage (NCBI taxonomy): Eukaryota > Metazoa > Nematoda > Chromadorea > Rhabditida > Anguinidae > Ditylenchus > Ditylenchus dipsaci. The sequence goes on from SADC01001205.1 coordinate 20,726, forward strand.
TCAAGAGGAGGGTTTTAGCTCTACTTTTTAATTTTTTTAACTCAATAAAAAATACTGGTGGTCTAAAAGCTTTATTTACAGCACTACTTTATATTGTTCACAAAACAAAAATAAATTGTTATCCATTACAAAATTAGACTATTACAAAAGCACTAGCTATTTAGGTTATCATAGAAAAACTTTCATAGTAACACTTCTCTAGCTCACACCTTACATCAGCTACTCCCACAGCTGACCCTGTAGCCAAGTTGTTTAGTAAAGTGTTACCGTGACGTATTTTCAAAAATAAGACTAAGATTGGGTCATACAATTTATAAGTACCTTTTTAAAAGTATCGAAGAATTAAAAAGAAAAAATCTGCTAGTTCTAGCTCATAGCTGACTCTAGTCTTCAAATGGCATATACAACAATTTTAAGTCAAAAAATCTTTTAATTTTTTGATCCAAATCTAGTTTTTTTTTCATTTAAAGGGGGGGGGGAAGCCATTGGCTGTGATCATAGTCGAGTTGACCCTCAACTTTTTAGGAGTCAACTTTTGTAAAAATTACTAAAATATCAATTTTTTGAAATAAAAGTGCCAAATATGATATTTTTGACCCCCCATCAACTTTTTGATGTCTACAAGATGGCTTTTACAGAAATTTGAAATCTTGTTTCTACAAAATTTTGAAAAATGTTGACCTCAAATTGACCCCAGTTGACCCCTCAACTTTTTTTATCCTCAGATTTTTCTGCGTCGAATTTTAATAAATCACTCGGAAAAACTGCCTATATTTTTGTGTAGAGCTCAAAAAGTTGTTCTGGGGTCATGAATATCAAAATAAATAAATATTCAGAAAAATATTGACATTTTTTGAATTTAAGAAAAAGTTGACCCTAAAAGTTGACCCCGAGCATGAACACCCCCATTTACGTTCGAGAAAGTGGCTTCCATGGCGCAGTGCGTAAGTGCTCACGTTTTTTGGCCTAAAATGGTGTTTTTTGGTGTTGCAGGTTCAGTCCCACGTAGTGGCACACTATTTTTTTTGGATTATTTGGCCAGTTTAGAGGTAATTTGGGTCGCTGATCCCGAATCTGGCGTCAAAAAGTCAAATTGCCTCTAAACTGGCCAAACAAGCCAAAAAAAATAGTGTGCCCCTAGTGGGATAGAACCTGCAACATTAAAAAAACAACATTTAGGGCCAAAAAACGCGAGCACTTACGCACTGCGCCATGGAAGCCACTTTTTCAAACTTAAATGGCTTAAGCCCCCCCCCCTTTAAACAGTAGCTATTGACTAGAACTATTTGTACTTCTTTTACGTTTTAACAAAAAGCAAGATTAGAATTCAGACTTAGAAATTAAACCATTTAGGGGCAGAACTAGACAAAATTAACACAGTTTTACAAATACAAACTAGAATTGTCAAAAATACACAAAAGGCTAACAGAATTAATCAAACAGATGCTGTGGAGAATTGCAAAAAATGCAACACAAGTTTTCTGCTTCACATGATTAGATATAAACAAACAGGTCGTTAGATAATAAGATTTTTTTAATTTTTTCGGGGGCTCTAGCATACAGTCCAGTTTGCTTTTTTACGGAAAATATTTTTTTGGCGCAGAAATAATTATTTAATAATAAAAAAACCACTTTTTGGCAGTCTATAGTCAAACCGCGGTTATATGAGACCCCAGGAGACCGTCTTCGGGCTGGCTTATAAGTAAGGTGTCAGCTGACTAAGAAATAAGAAGTATCTTATTGTAGCATTATCTAAATTTCAGTCCCTCCCCTTTTTCAATGCCATACTGTATGCTAGAGCCATTTTTGTCTTTTATTTTATTTTTTTTGTTTTTTTTCTTGTTATGGGGTACGTATAAATATTCTTCTGCGACATTTACTGCTTTTCTCTTAGCTAAGACAGTTTTCACTGTCTGTACAAGTGCTGGTTGAAGATGCACCAGCTAGATCCATCTTTTGGCTTGCAGTGCTCAACCCACACTTCTATGGTTCTGTGTGCTTGGTGAGGTCGCAACCACTCTGTGCTATCCAAAATAAGACCAAGATCTTCAGAATAACCACAAACAGATGAATAGTTCGGTCCTATTTTAGGTAATCTTTTGACCCTTACTTTGGTTTTTATCTAAAACTTGATAAATTAACCACTTAATTATCATACGGAATTTAAGGTTTTTACCATCAAAAATTTGCCTTTGTCCACTTGTGTTCGCAACACAGGGTCTTTCAGCTGAAATCCCCCCGAGCAGTCTTTCTCAGAGTCCATCGTCAAATGGTACCAGTCACCGATGCAGGGAATATTGTTGTCGCCAAACCTATATTTAAAATACTTTAAAAAGTAAACGAGAATAAATATTTGCATACAATCGACGCTCAATTTAAGGGCATTCATGGGACCGGGGAAAAGTTCGTTCCCACCTAGGGTCCGACACTTTTTTCAGCCCGACTTTTCAAATCCGTTATGACAATTTAGTCCCAAATATCACAAGGATTCCGATTTTGCCGATTGTTTTTCAAAAATTCAAATTTTTTTCATATAAAAGGGTCCGATCCGATTTAAGGACAGGTGAAAGACCTAGGAGAGAACGAACTTCTGTCCTTAAATCGAGCGTTGACTGTATTTATTAATTCTTTTTTATAATCATTGATTATTTAAAAAACTAATAAATTTTTTAATTTGTGAGAAAGCAATATTTAACACTTACTCTGTAATGTTTACCCTAATCGAAGGATCAGTCAATTTGCTTCGAACGGCGTGAAAGGATACACTTGTAGGAGATACAAACGTCACGACGGCGTTCACTTTAATCCCTTCATTCTGAAATAAAAATTCTGCTTGTTTTGCAAAGGTTAAAGAAATTAAAATTGATACATGGTTAGAGCCAAGCGGTCTATCATCACTGTTTTTACCCTGAAGGGATATATGGGATTGTGTCGTATTGGTGCTGCTGTCGGCACTATTTTCTACATTTTCTTCCGCTGCGCCAATAGCAGACCGCGATGCTTTATTTTCAGTTACCCGGATTCCAACTTTTTCCTTCCCATGGTCACATTCAGCAATTTTAGCATTAACATTAGGCGCGGTTGTCTGAAAATGATTTTTTACGTTAGAAAATACATTCCACTCTAGATATAAGGCCACCCTCAAAAGTTCGTTCCCGCCTAGGGTCCGACACTTTTTAGCTTTATTTTTGAAGTATTTTGTCGAAGCTGATTCTTCAGTCGGGCAAAATAGGGATCCTTACGACGTTTCGGATCAGACTGAAGATTCTGATGATGTTTCGGATCAGACTGAAGATTCAGGTTTTGCAAAAGACTTCAAGAATAAAGTTGAAAAAAGTGTCGGACCCTAGGCGGGAACGAACTTTTGGGGGGCGACCTTTTACCGAGAGTCGATCGTAGCATAAAACAATATTTTCAAAATTCCTTGCATCAGATAGCCAGGCCGTAATTGCGCTTGGTATCAAAGGAGCACTCGCCTTCTTTAAAGATTTTTGTTCACTTGCAAGCAAATCATAAAAGCAATTCGGTTGACCCTTATCTACATCACTTACAGCAATCTAAAAAAAACATTTGTATTTTTTTAGATAAGATTCAGAAATACCCCGCTAGCGTTGTCTCTCTCTTCTTTATTCTGTTTTTCAACAGTAGAGCACTTTTGGACAGCCCTTTTAGAACAGTTAGAGCGCTCACTAGATTTGAGCTGAGTGCTTCTTCGTGGAGGTTTCGGATTTTTAGAGAAAATACGCCAGTGAGCTCCATTCGTTGGGGCATTAGACAGCACCCAGACATTGATAGTCTTTCCCAACTGACTTTTTTTCAAGCAGTTTTCGTTGTCAATGATGGGTCCGAGGTCGTCAGAATATCCGCAAATTTCATCTGGGTCATCTTCATTGACAAAGGCTTCCACAACCTTGATGCGGGTATACAACTGCAATTGGTTTCTTGATTTTTTATATCATTTAACACCTAAGTGTACCGTTATTAGCTGGGAGTTAAGTGGCATCGTCTTAAGTGTAGGTCTGTATAACTTCGCAATTATTTTTGAGTCTGGAAGGCTCACACGAAACCAATCACCCAAATGAGGATCTTCTTTAAACCTGTGAATTAAAATGAATTATGAGACTGTAAAGGGTAAGACTGTAAAATAAGACTGTAAAGGGTATCGGTCTTGTAATTGTAAAAAAAAACAACATTTCGACCCTGTTTGGAAGAAAAGGGTAGTTTTAGTGCTTACTCAGTGCTTACTCCCAGTTTGAAGGGGCATGCTCGCGTGTTTTACAATCTGTCGCCGCCAATTTAAAATTTTTTCCGAATTATCCGAAAACGGAAATCGATCGGGCAAGGGTCTACTTATACAAATTTTCGGACACCATGTGGTTTTTTTATCGTAAATTTTACTTCTTCATGCGGTTTAAATTTTTTCTCACCTTGATTTAGCCACTGTGAATTTTCTGTACGGCAAATCGATTTTCAAAGCAAACAAACAGACGTCATTAGTTCTTAAATACACAACCACAGCATCAGTTTCAATGCATTCAATCTGAATATAAATTATTTCTTGCTTACAAGTTAGTCACGAATCTACTTACTACACGTCCAAAGTTAGAAGGCGTTGCTTTTTTCTGAACAGTTTGATTTTGCACTGCCTCTTGAGCCCGTTCATCGTCGTTAGTTTCAAGTTTATCCGTTTTTTCCTTGACTAATTTTGGGCCAAGAGTCAGAGGAGTAAAGAAATTCAAGTGCTCTTCAGCTTCAGAAAGAACCTCTGTTACCTTTTCTTGGCTTTGGATTACAGGAATGCCATTGGAGAGTGTAAATCTCTGATCTTCATTGTCGTAAACTACACTTATTGGCTGACTGTAGTCGTACTGTTGCACTTTTTCGCAGTCTTCTGGCATATTTTTAGCCAAATGTAGTTGTAGATCCCAGTTTGGCACATCAATCACTCCTTTTTCTGCGTTGTGCTCCCAGTTTTTGATGGATAACTACAAATAATTTTTTTAAAGGTGGGGCTTTTTTTTCTCTTTTTTAGAATATCAAAAAAAATACAGTTGACTATAGCTAAGATGTCATTACTGTTATTTCTTTAACAGGGGCTCCAGAAATTATGTTTTTTCAGCAAACCTCGCTACCCTCTACTACCCCCCCCCCCTCCCCTCAAGGTCGATTACCATGCATCTTCTAATAAGGCACCACCTTATAAGAGGTGTTAAAAAATCAGGGCTAATAAGGCCAAAAAGGCATCTTCTAATAAGGCCCACCTCCAAAGAGGGGTTGAAAAAAAAAGGCCCCATAAGTCCTTATTAGAAGATATACGGTACACTAGAGATCCTACTAAGAAAGAATTATGACAAAACTCTTAAAACCAACTTTCAGCTTTGGTTCACAGGATGAAAGAGAGATTCCTTCTGCTAGAGATGCATTTTTTGAAATGTTATGTGCAGTCATCCAGCCAAAAGAGTTTTCTCTAAATTAAGATAATCATCAAGTAACAAAACCTAAAAGCCATGAATAAAATCGTTAGCATTTTCAATGGGCGATGTTTTCATTAGCCTTGGTTTCGATAAGAGAGAGCTTAAGCCCTAGCTGAATCGGATATTTTTTGCCTTCAGACCAAACAGTCTGATCTGAAAAATTGTAAGAATTCTGAGTTTTTAAAGACGTTTCAAAAAATTAGCATTTTTATTAGACTCGACGGTTTTATAAGGGTTATTTTTCGGCATATAACATTCTTTCATAAGTTACATAAGTTATGATGCCTTTTTCGTAAAGGCAAAATCGAATCCTGCTGATATGACACCCCTACTTTGGGGCAGTGATTTGTGACTCTCTGGCCCCGGCTCCGGCTGTGCTCTGGCTCCGATTACAAGCCAGAACAGTTTCAAATTGAGAGCGCGGTGCCGAAGCAAATTTTTTTTAACTAAGATTTCAGAGCCAGAGAGAAAATAATGAAAATAGATCACTGCACTAGTGTGTCAAAAAAGAGGTATTTTAATTAAACTTTTATAATCTCGTAGAGATCCTTATAAAACACCCACATAGGTATGAAGTGGACAAATGACCCAACATTGAAAGCAGTTTTGTTGGTCAGTTGGTAATCGCACACTCCATGCTTAGGGTTATAGATGCTGCCAGTCTCATTGTCTTTGCTTACGACCACCCCATTAACAGATTGCATGCTATTCAAGTTGTTGGCCTGCAGGAATTCATCCTAAAAATTTTTGGTTTTCAGGTTTAATATATTCATCTTTGACGCTGATTTTATTGCCTTTTAGTTTTATCTTTAAAAAATTTGTTAAAAAAATTGATATCTAAGTTTAATAGCATACCTATTTACATTAAAAAATTACTATTTTTGATTTTAAAACGGGCAGTATTGGCTGTGACGCTACGACCCACTCAACGTTGTATTTAGTCATTTGACCGCGTAGATGTTCGTCAGTTGAGTATTTCTCGCTAAAAGTGAAATTATTTAATAATAACAAATAGTTTAGATAACTAACTAAGTAATCCAGGCCATATAAATCTGGTCTTTTTCAAACACCATTTCTTTATCAAAGCAACCCACACGGCCAAATCCAGGTGCATAACCTAAACCTATCAGCAACTTCGAGCTGCTGAAGAATACCACTGGAGCTCTAATCTGTAAATTGAATAAAATAACTCCAACTAAAAAATATATAAAAAATTGATGTAAAAAACCTGTAAAGTTCCATTGACAACTCGAAAATTGCATGTGGAGTCAGTTTTACTGATTTCACCAGTTTTTTGGCTAATACATAGCCAGGTGCCAAGTACTAAGTCTTGGCCCGATATTTGATCTGCTTGTAGGCATCTGGACTGTTGTGTTGAAGGGCTCCAGATGAGAGCAGATTTGTCGTTATCGAATATGTGGACGATTACCCAAATATTGCTTGATGTCGTTGACATTATATACTAGAATGTAGTATGGTTCAGCTAAAATTATATTTGGTTAGTCAGGTCATGAAAATTTACACGAAAACACATAAGTAACTAACTAGTAGCTGCTCGTAATAAACAATGCGGTAAAAACCTTTCGGAATCAATAAATATTTGTCTTTAAACGTGGTGCTTGGCATTTTTCGTTTTCAAATGACCTTTTTGAAAAAGCGACTAATTCGTGCTATTTTTTTTGGCTTTTTACTTCAATGAATAAATACCATATTTTCTCCGAAGAGGCCCCTAATTTCGGACTTATGTCCTAAGAGGTGTTGAAAAATGAGGCCTCATTGAATCTTTTTAAAGATAATACGGTAAATTACTTATTACTAAATAATACGGTAAACATGAGCACAGAAGGCTCGCTTTTAATGTCATAGACACGTTTCCTATATTTTAATGCATTTTTAAAAACCTATAGGATAAACGAAAATTTGACCCTAGTAGCGAATACCCCTACTCCCACCCAACCATCCTCACTTTTAAAAGTTGAGTAAAAAGTACCCAAATATATGTTCCAGACCCAGAAAAAGGTCATAACACATTTATTAGTCACAACTTCCGTAAGCTGGTCTAACTCTGAGCCTAAGGCCTAAACTTGTTGTTTGTAGGGAGGAGCTAAAAAAGCCGGACATTTTTTGCATATATATTTTATTTAAAATCGCTTTTAATCCTTTCAATTAATTTTAATTGTTTCTCAAAAATGAGAGGTTCGACGAAAAAGTTGCCCTTCTAAAAAAATCCACGCCATTAAAAAAATTTTCCATAAAATTCTGCACCAGAAAGTCTTTGTCTTACAGTCAGGCTTTGGCGTGTTAAGAATCAAAAATCAAAAAGTAGACGCTGAAACAAAAACAAAAGAGCTCAGAACATCAAGCAATGACGCATAAACAAGCAATAGGCACAAAAAACATAAGCAAAATGGCAAAAATATGTAAATATGGCTTGAGAAACTATTGCTTTTAGAATCAACAGATTTTTGCACAGTTAAAAATATCAAGTTCATTGGTATGGCGCGGTGGTAACGGCGCAAACTCTATTTTTCATGACGCAGGTTTGATCCTCACCCGAAAAAATCTTTCTCAAGTCGAGATTTTTGCTCACGCTTCTTCTTCAGCGTGGTATCATGGTCATCTCATAACTTTGATTTAATCAACGTATCATCACCTTTTATGGTAATATTGCCTCAGTGGCCCAGTTTCCCTCAGAAGTCTCACATGCTCTCCAAGAATATGCAAAACTAAAATTTACGTGATAGAGTCCTCAAGATCACACCCTGATAGAGTCGTTTTTTTTGTCCCTTGTAAAATATTCTTACTACTGAATTTCACAATTTTCAAAGTGTGATATCTCAACCAGGAAATTCTTTACAGGAAATTTGGCTCACTGACCAATAACAAGCCAGCTAATAGTTTTGACATATAAGATTCTTTGATAGGAGCAGGGTGGTCGTACCTTTCCCGTGTAGGTTAATCTACCAGGTTTCGAGTGTTTTGGTGACTTATATTCGCTCTACCACAACATCCCATGAATTTTTAATTCAATTATCCGGTCTTCATACTCTTTGGATCTCAATCGCTACGACTTTTCCCTATTAACTTGCATCATGGACATGTTCCATCAAAAAAGAATGCAAATGTTGCAGTGTTGCATGCTCAAAATTTGTGATAAATCAGTATGCAACTTCAAATTTTAAAAATTTGCTTTTTTCCTTGCTTCGATTTTTTTTATCATGACGATGATTTCATAGACAATAAATGACGGTACTTATCCCTTTTACCCTCCACCCCCAAATTTTTGAAAAGTGACCCAACAACATCTCCTAAGCTATTTTCTCTGCTTAATACGATCCAAGAAACATTTCTAAACAGTTCCCGATTTGAAAATTGGTTATTTTTTTTTCAAAAAATTTGACTTCAACTCATGAAGGTCAGAAGGTCATTTTAGTCAGAAGGTCATTTTTTTAAGGTCATTTTTCGATTATTTTTACATTTTTCGGCTCAGTCTTAGGCAAGGGTAGGCGAGCGTATGTTAGGACGGACATAAAAATGGTTCTTGAAGAGAAAAAATAAGAAAAACATGTTTGACTATGTCCTATGTAAATTTTACTTTCCTAATATACGTTAGCCCACCCTTGCCTAAGCCTAAAGTCAAATGGTGGCAATAAGCCAAACGGCATTTTTATTTACTCATACATGTGCTGATCATAGTTTTTTCATGCGTTAGGCTCTACGAAGTAAAAGACATTCAAAGCTCATTACTTTTTCCTATATTTGACTAAAATTTAGTCAAACATGACCCTAAAATACCCTAAAAAGAGCATCTGGCTTTCGTGAGTTGAAGTAAAAAATTTTTGAAATTTTTTTACTTCTGAATCGGAAACTGTTTAGAAATGTTTCTTGGAACGTATTAAGCAGAAAAATAGCTTAAGACATGTTTTTGGGTCACTTTTAAAAAATTTGGGGGTGGAGGGTAAACGGGATAAGTACCTAAATGACTATTTTTCGAAACCTTTTTTCGCTTTTTATCGTTTACAAAAAAATTAACCAAATATTATTTATTAAATAATTAGACATATTAAAAAATCATTAAATATTTCAAGTATTACACGATCTCTTATAGTTAAATTTGATCACTTTTTGTGCAGAACTAGAAAAGAGTAAATCAATTTGGCATATACTAACTAGAATTATAAAAAGAGACACAAAGGACCAACAGAATTAATCAAACAGATGCTGTGGAGAATTGCAAAATTCAACATTTTTAACTTAAAATGTTTCTGCTGCACATTATTAGATATAAATAAGCAAGTCGTTAAATAAAAAGCATTGTTTTTATTTTTTCGGCTCTAGCATACAGTCAAATTTGCTTTTTTACGGACAATACTTTTCCCTGGCGCAAAACAAAACCATTTTCTGACAGTCTATTAGATGCAATATTAAAAAAATCTGCTTCTTTGAAGTTTTGCGCCAAAAAAAGTATTGTCTTTTTTCATTTGGTTCTAACTTTTTATATAGCTTTTTTTGCACATATTTTTTTAAATTTTTGATTACAAGTATCTTATTATACCATTATCTAAATTTTAGTCCTTCCTCTTTTTCAATCCCATACTGTATGCTAGAGCCATTTTTGTCTTTTTTTATTTTTTTTGTTTTTTTCTTGTTATGGGGTACGTATAAATATTCTTCTGCGACATTTACTTTTTTTGTCTTAGCTAAGACAGTTTTCACTTTCTGTGCAGGCGCTCGTTGAAGATACACCAGCTAGATCCATCTCTTGGCTTGCAGTTCTGCACCCACACGTCAATAATTTTGTGTGCTTGATGAGGTTGCAAACACTCTGTGTTGTCCACAATTCGTCCAACATCCTCAGAGTAGCCACAAAAAGATGAACTCATCGAGGCTATTTTTGGCAATCTTCTAATCATCACTTTTGTTCTGACCTAAAATTTCAATAATTAAAATAATTAATTGACATATTTTTTGCAAGATTCTTACCGACAGGAAATTTCCTCTGTCTACTCGTGTTGGCAACACAGGGTCTAGAAGAGGGACCCCACTGATATTTCGATAGTCTGTCTCAAAGTCCATCGTCAAATAGTACCAGTCACCCATAGAAGGCTTTTCGTTGTTGGCAAACCTTAAATAAAAATATATTTACCACAAAGATATTCTAATAGAAAAAAGCCTTTGAAATTTTTGAAATAACTTATTTACAGTCGACTCTCCCGGCAACTTACACCCCAAAAGTTCGTTCCCGCCTAGGGTTCAACACTTTTTCACCCCAATTTTTAAATTTTTTTGTTAGGTCTGTTTTGACAGTCTAGTATTCCGAGTATTCCGATTTTGGTGACCGTTTTACACCAACTATAGATTTATTACTGTAAAAAAGAAAAACCGGCACCTGGTTTTTCAACATTGATATAACGGCACCCTATTTGGTTATATCCTGTTATATCAAGTTTCTGATTTTTTAGAATAAAAAATCTTTGGTGTTTGAAAAACGATGAAGAAAATTGGAGTTCTTGCAATTTTTGGGACCTTACTGTCAAAACAGACCTAAAAGAAATTTAAAAATTGGGTTAAAAAACTGTCGGACCCTAGGCGGGAACGAACTTTTATGGCTTGTTCACGTTGTTAGAGTAAGAGTTCGGGTTTTTGGTTACGTGAAAACCTCTGATCCGAACTCTAACTCTAGGATGTTCATGTGCCTCGAGTTAGAGTTCGAGGTTGAACTTGAAGGTGTTCATGCATATAACTTGGATTCCTTTCTATTAAACTTCCCAAAAACTAACTTTTAGTGACTTTAGACGGCTCTGGGGTGAGATTCTGAGCGATCTAAGCTATATACATGTGCATTTTCGGGCTCGACCTTTAACTCTAGCTCGATGTACGTGAACACCGTCGAGTTAGAGTTCGGGTTTTTGAGTACATGAACACCTCTTACCCGAACTCTAACGCTAACTCAAACTCTAACAACGTGAACAAGCCATTAGGGGTGCCATTATGTAAAGGTTTGACTGTAAAACTTACTCTGCAATTTCCACTTTGATTGATGGATTGGTCAGCTTGCTTTGAACAGCATAGAAGGTGACATGTGTAAGAGATACATATGTCACTATCGCATTTACTTTGATTTCTCCATTCTGCAAAAAAAATCAGCTGAAGTTGCATAGTTAACGACATAAGTTTAATAAGTAGTACGTGTTTAGGAGAAACCAATCTATCAGTCTTGTTTTTATGTTCATGGGATATGTGTGGTCGGGTCGCATTAATTATATTTTCGGCACCTTTCTCTGCATATTCTTCTTCACATTCCACAACTTTAGCCGTGACTTTAAAACTATCCTGAAAATAAATATGTTGGCTATTTCAAAAAATATAGAGTCATCGTGAAATAATTGGACAAAGATTTTTTTGGGGCAAAAAGACCCTTTTTGTGGTGCGAATTTTAAATTTGTTTGAATTTTGAATTTTGTAACTTTTTTTCTCAAAGTGATTACACTATCAGAGAGCCTTGTGATTCTAGTTTCTGGAGAAGTATCATTTATTGAATTATCTCTCAAAAACATAACACAAAAAGGTGAAACTACGAAGGAAATCAGAACAAAATTTGCTTAATACGTTTCAATTTTGTGTTACATTAATAAATAATACCTCTTCAAAAACTACAGTCGCAGGGCTACTTGATGGTGTAATCAGTTTAAAAAATTGAAAAATTTAAAGCTAATTAGAAAAAAATTAAAATTCGCACCGAAAAAATCTTTTGCCCTAAAAAAATCTTGTTCCGAAACGACAACACTTACATCAGACTGCAAATCAGTAGTTCTGTTTTTCGTCGACCTATTTTCTCCAATCTTCAAAGATTTTTCTTCGCTTTGAAGCACATCATAAAAGCAAGTGGGAGGACCTCTATCTACATCAATTAGAGCCCGCTTAAAATTTAACATTGAAAAATTTTCAAAAATATGTATAAAATTACCCCACTAGCATCTACCAATTCTTCATTTTCTTTTTCACCAAAAGTAGAACACTTTTGGTTGGTACTTCTAGACGAAATGGACCGCTCATTGACTTTTTGCTGGATGCTTCTTTGAGGATCGGCAGTCGTAGATCTCAATTTTTCAGAGAAAATTCGCCAGTGAGCTCCATTTGTTGGGGCATTAGACAACACCCAGACATCGATAGTCTTTCCCAACTGACTTTTTTTCAAGCAGTTTTCGTTGTCAATGATGGGTCCGAGGTCGTCAGAATATCCGCAAATTTCATTTGGGTCATCTTCATTGACAAAGGCCTCCACAACCTTGATGCGGGTATACAACTGTAATTGGTTTCTTGATTTTTAGTATTTGATTGTCGCCTGAGTGTACCCTTATTAGCTGGGAGTTAAGTGTCACCGTCTTCAGAGTAGGCTTGACTAACTTTGCAATAACTTCTTGCTCTGGAAGGCTCACACGAAACCAATCACCCATATGAGGATCTTCTTTGAACCTATGAATGAAAATTAATTGTATTAGAAATCATTAAAGGGAGGGTGAAAGCTGTTAAGGAGATAGCCTCGACACGGAATGAGCTAACCAAGTTTTTTTTTTTCAATATGGTTTTCGAGCCATATTTTGCCGATAATTAAGTGTTGCGGCATGAAACAAACATGTGCAGAATTAAAAGTGGGATTAGAAACATCAATATCAGAATTTCTAATATTCTTTGAAAAGGGTCTTGAAATCGAAATGTAATGGCATACGAATCAACCTTTTTCGATGGTTTTTTTCTTTTTGATTTCCGTTTCAAAACTATTTTTGAAAAAGTTTGAAAATTCTGATACTGATGCTTATCCAACTTTTAATTCTGCAAAAGTTTTTTTGATATCACAACACCCAGTTGTCGACAAAATAAGGATCAAAAATCAATTTGAAAAAAAAAACACAAAACTTGGATTAATTTTTTCGTGTCGAGACTATCTCTTTAACAGCTCTCACGTTCCATTTAAAAGACCATGCATTTTGTGCGCAGTGGAATGTGCAAAATTTTAATTGGCGGGAGACACTTCTCTTTGGTCTATCAGTGTACTCTTTCGAGTCATTTCGAATTGCTCGAAAGAGTACACTAGACGAAAGAGACGAGACGATAGACGAAAGAGAAGTGTCCCCAATTCAAATTTTGCACATTCCACTGCGCACAAAATGCATGGTCTTTTAAAAGCTTTGACTAACTGACTGAAAAAACTGAGAATTGTATGATTTTTAATAAACGCCCGAGTTTATTTCCGCCATAACTTTTTGAATACGTGCCTTTCGACGATATCTTTCCGAACTATACTTTTGTTCCCCTACTAAAACACTTTTCCCAATTAATTTTATATTCTCCTTTTTAAGTCTGGCAAAAATCTTCAAAAATCGAGCAACAAAAGCGTCGGATTCAAGGCGGGAACGAACTTTACTAAAAGACAGTTTAAAAGACAGTAACTAAAAGACAGTTTTTTATTTTATAAATCCATTTGTTTACCCATTGTCTGTAACTATTCTCACCTTGCTTTATCCACTGCAAATTTCCGGTATTTCGGATCAGCTTCTAGAGCAAACAAAATGACATCATGAAGTCTTGTATACACAACCACAGCATCAGTTTCAAAGTATTTAATCTGAATATGAAATATTTTTTTGTATACAAGTAGGTTAAGAAATTAAGAAGGTTTTACATTATCTGTTTTGTAATTCTGTTTCTGCACCGCTTCTTTAGTTATCCTGCAATCCTTTCTTCCAAGTTCATCTGTATTTTCCTTGACTAATTTTGGGCCAAGAGTCAGAGGAGTAAAAAAATTCAAGTGCTCTTCAACATCAAAAAGCACCTCTGTTGCCTTTTCTTGGCTTAGGATTATGGGAATGCCATTAAAGAGTGTAAATCTCTCGGTTTCATTGTCGTAAACTACACTTATTGGCTGACTGTAGTCGTACTCTTGCAGTTTTTCGCAATCTTCTGGCATATTTTTAGCCAAATGTAGTTGTAGATCCCAGTTTGGCACATCAATCACTCCTTTTTCTGCGTCGTGCTCCCAGTTGTTGATGGATAACTAAATTTTTTTTTAAATAATGTTTTCTAATTTTATTGCAAGTGAGTGACAATCTGTAACAATTCCCTCTCTAGTATATAAAACTGTGAGAAACATGCTTTAGACATTTACAAGATTATAAGTGGTTACACAAGGAGGACCACGGGTCAAGGTTTTCCAGTTGAATAAGAGCTAGTTTATTGTTTACAAAATATTTTCATTATAAAATTTCGTAAAACCTTTAATTATCGCCCATACCTTTCCCTAGAAGAGATGATGAAAAATTATTGCTGCTTTTTCAGAACAAGGACTTATTTTAGAGGAACTACGGTTTGTAAATTATTTTTTCGCGTAAAAAATCGACATTGCCAATATCGGAGTTGGTTCTTTATTTAGCGCCGATGCTGAATCAACACTATTAAAATCAAACTGCCCGCTTATTGAACAAATGTGATTTCCGTGATTTCAGTATAGTCAATACTCCAATCAAGTTCGTTTCCGTCTTGGGCACTTTTTTACCTCGATTTTTGAAGTCTTTTGCCAAATGTGGTTCGTCAGTCTGGTCTGAAATATCAGAAAGATTCCGATTTTGCTAGTCATTTAAAAAGTGTTGGACTTCAGACAAGTGTTGGACCCAAGACGGGAACGAACTTGAATGGGTGCCGTAAAATCGAGACTTAACCGCAACGGCAACTGGTGATTCAAGTGGTAATTATGCTAATCGTCCACCGGAGGAAAACGTGTAACCAGCTTTTTAGCGGCGGATCGAGCTTATTTTTTCAGCGCTACTTTCTCTCAAGTATGTTTACTGCTCCTGAAAAAATCAGCTCGGTCCATTACGAAATAGGGGGTTATTCGATAAGCGGACAATTAGCATAATTATGCTAAATGTCCGGTTGCCGACCGTAACAATTCCTCGGCAATAAACAAAAAGTGTCAAATTGCTGAAAATAAATGCATTGTTCATCTCAGCAATGCAAAAAAAACTATTAAAACTAACTATAAGATCCGGTTCACATGAAAAAAGAGATATTCCTTGTGCCACCCATGTCGCTTCGGAAATGTTCAGTGGAGTAGTCCAGCCGAAAAAGTTTTTCCTAAATTTAGATTTTTATAAACCACTGAAATACGCACTTTGAAATATTTTGTGAAAAACTAACATAGGTATGAAGTGAACAAATGATCCAACATTAAAAGCAGTTTTGTTGGTCAGTTGATAATCGCACTCGCCATGCTTAGGATTGTAGATGGAGCCAGTGCCAGTCTCATTGTCTTTGCTTACAACTATACCAGTAACAGATTGCATGCCATTCAAGCTATTAGCTTGCAGGAATACATCCTACAACACGAAGTTTTGTTGTTTCTGTTTTTCTTGCTTATTCACTTTGTTTTTTATTTTATAATAACCTTTAAAAAAGTCGTTGAATTTTAGTGAAAACTGATATGTATGTGAAAAAATTACTATTTCTGATTTTGAAATGGGCACACTTGGCTGTGACTCTACCACCCATTCAACGCTGTATTTAGTCATTTGGCACTGTAGATGTTTGTCAGTTGAGTACTTATTGCTAAAGATAAAATACTTTTACCAAAAATAAAAGTAAAAAAAACCAACTAAGTAATCCAGGCCATATAAATCTGGTCTTTTTCAAGTGTCATTTCTTTTGCAAAGCAAATTACGCGACCGAATCCAGGTGCAAAGCCTAAATCTTTTGCCAGTTTTGAACTGCTGAAGAATACCACTGGAGCTTTGATCTACAAATTAAATCACTTGAACTAAAAAACTTAGTGTTGGTACTGGTATAAAAAACCTGTAGAGTTCCATTAATAACTCGAAAACTGCACGTGGAATCAGTTAAATTGATTCCTCCAGTTTTTTGGCTAATACATAGCCAGTTGCCAAGTTTTAAGTCTTGGCCGGATATTTGATCTGCTTGTAGGCATCTGGACTGTTGTGTTGAGGGGCTCCATAGGAGAGCAGATTTGTCGTTATCGAATATGTGGACGATTACCCAAGGATTGCTTGATGTCGTTAACATTTTATACTAGATTATGGTAGTAGTATGGGCTAGCTGAAATTTTATTTAATTAATCAAATCGTGATTTCTTTCACGAAAAACACATCAATAACGATTGCTGAGAAAAGTGATAAAAACAATTTCGGAGATCAATAAATATAATTTTTCAAATGTGCTGCTTGGCGTTCCTCTTCTATATTATATTTTTTTAGAAAACTGCCCCGAAAACTGCTCAATTCATAATGGTAAAATGTGCAGTCTAAAAATTTTCGGGGTACAGTCGAGTCCCGCTAACCCGGCACCCCAAAAAGTTCGTTCCCGCCTTGGGTCCGACACTTTTTTTAACCCAATTTTCGAAGTATTTTTTCAATTGTGTTTTTACAGTCTGATAGCAAATATCGTCAGGATTCCGATTTTGCCGATCGTTTTTCAAAAACCTAATATTTTTGGCTCTAAAAGACCAAAACTCCGCTAACCCGGCACCATATTTTTAAAAAGGGTGCCGGGTTAGCGGGGTTTTGGTCTTTTAGAGCCAAAAATATTAGGTTTTTGAAAAACGATCGGCAAATCGGAATCCTGACGATATTTGCTATCAGACTGTAAAAACACAATTAAAAAAATACTTCGAAAATTGGGTTAAAAAAAGTGTCGGACCCAAGGCGGGAACGAACTTTTTGGGGTGCCGGGTTAGCGGACTCGACTGTATAGACGTTTGGCGAATATGAAACTTTTTTCAAATTCGCGAAACGTTTGGCGAATTTGAAACTCAATGGAGATACTATGGAGATACTTATTTAGACATATCAAGGGTATTTGGCTGAATGTGATGGCCAAAGTCCAGCATATTCCACATTGCAAGGGTCAGGGGTTAACACATGTATGTACCCCTATCCCTTGCAATGTGGAGTGTGCTGGTCTTTGGCCGCGAAGCGGCCAAATACCCTTAATATGTCTAAATAAGTATCTCCATATATACCCTTAGAGATATTTTACTCTTTTGAGTTTCAAATTCGAGAAACGTTTCTCGAAAATGAAAAAAGTTTCATATTCGCCAAACGTCTATGCACCAAAATTTACCTTTAAAATGAAAATTACATTTTAATAAAGATCACTAATTTTATCAGTTAAAAATAATTTATTAGTTAAAATTAAATAAAATAATTTATGAGAACAAACGATTCAAATGAAAATTGCATTCCTTCTTTTTATTAGTATAGAGCCTATTATTAAAGGTTTTGCGCCCAGCGGCATGTCATGAAATTTGATTTGGTGAGAGCAGTTCTCTATCGTCTTGCAGGTTACTCTTTTGAGTTTCTTCGAACGACTGCAAAGAGTACAGTGTGAGACCAAAGAGAGCTGTCCCTCACCAATTCAAATTTTGCACATGCCACTGCGAGCAAAAACCATGGTACTTTAAAAAGGGGTTTGTAAAATTTTTCGCTAAGGTATTTGATCAATAATATTGAAGCCATAACTTGGAAGCATATATATACAACGTGAATAAAAAAACTTTACCTTTTAAAAAAATTGGTGTTCGTGACCCCTTGTTTTATCGATTTTTCCAGGAAAATCGGTGACATTGTTTAAGCTATCTGGGAGCTACCTGAGGTTAAGAAAAACACGGACAAACTTTGAACCACTTTTTAAATAAAAAATATTATTTCATATATAAAAATCTGAATATACACTTTTGTAGCACAACTCTTACTCTTTTAAATGATATTTTAAATGATTCCGGATAATTTTGGATAATCATCAGTTCGCTCCTACCACTTGCTAGGTCATTTTGAGAACTTGACGAGAATTTTTTATTATTTTGACCGGCCGAAAGTTGGATTAAGGTTTTGCTTTAACAACATTTTCACACCATGTTGTAGCGCAATTCAAGAGCTGAAAGCCTTGAGACATGGACTTTTGAAAAAAAAAAAGAATTTCTGCAAAGGGAAGAAAATTCGAAAAATTAAAAAAACTTGGATTTTTGTCATTTAGCGTTATGACTTTAGTGACGCGTTATCTCCGAACCAAACTTTTGACGACAATTTCTCAAAATGACCTAGCAAGTGTTCGGAGCCGAATTCTGACTTTTCTAATATATTTAAAATATATATTTTTTTAACTAAAATGAGCTCAAAGTTTGTCCGGGAACTATTGTTACACCAGGTATATTAAGATCATGATTTTTTTTTGCTAAAATAAATTTGAGACTATTGATCGGTAAGGTACGAAATGAAATAAATAATAAACTGCTGTTTATCTCTTTAGTATTCTCTATACTCTTATAGTGCACATAGATATAACAAAAAAAATCATTAGACTTGGAAGGGATTTATATAAGCAATTGAAATCTAAAGCGCAGTTTTTTATCTCACATTCCAAGGCCAAGCCCTACTCCAAGACTGTTTGGATCTAATGCAGATATTAGCTGGCTGGCTGAATTATTTGGCTGTTGATTCGACAACTGCTCAGTCGGATAAACTCGCTCACTGCTAATCTATTAGTAATAAAGGGAACTCTATAGTGTCAAACACAATATCAATCGATTTAACGAAAGATAATTCAAAGTTGCAAAGAACTTTTATAAAAAGTGCTAAGAATCCATACATGCTAAGAATCCATCCAAAAAATTCTGCGATCTGACTTTTACAGTCAACGATCCTAAAAAGGACGCTTCATGGGGGAGGGGGATTTGACGGCGGAAAATCCGACGGTGGAAAATTTGGCGGCGGATAATTTGGCGAGATCGTACCTCCAGTGGGGATCTAACCGACGACCAATTTTTTGCAGTCCGCCGCCTCTATTTCTTCTATCTCTTTTTTTCCTATATCCGACTAGGCCACCGATGCTATTATTGAAAAAAGTGTTTTTGATTACTTATTCCCCGCAGGGTACTCAACTAAAATTTATTTTAAAATAATTCTCAGAATTGACCTGGTACCCGCCTTTCGAAATATTTCCATTGGCGACGAGCATGCCCCTTTAATCACTTTCCGACATTTTTTCGTCATTTGCTGTGTGAAAAAAACAAGTCAAAACACCTAAATTTGCATGCGAGTGTCAAAAACTGATACTTTTTGCAAGTAACATGCTAAATACGATTTTCGGGCGCAGCGGTATTTCGACAATTTGAATTAGCAAGGGACTATCATACTCTTTTGAGTACATTCAAACCTCGATATCGAAACACTTCAATATAGAAAGCGGTGGTTATGGACGCTGATCACCAGCTGACCATCCAATATAGTGACACGCCACGGGCGATGTTTGACTGCAGTTAAAAAAATTTAACGGCTTAAAAGATTACACTGCTAGACAAAAAGATATTGTCCGGACTATACTACACACTGTGTGCCTAGCTAACCTCTTTTGAAGGGGCATACCAGCGCGTTACACGGTCAATTTCAAATTTGCAAAAGGCATGGGGACCAGCCATATTCAAACGAGAATTATTTTTAAATGCAAATTTGTTATTCTGTAAAGGCTCAAATTGTTTTACCCCGCCAAATTACTGATTTACCCCGCCAAATTATTTTTTTACCCCGCCAAATTTGAATTTTGAGCAAAATACTCGTTTACCCCGCCAAATTACTGATTTACCCCGCCAAATTTGAATTTACCCCGCCAAATTTGAATTTTCGGTGAAATACTGCAGTAAATTTTGCGGGAATTCAGATTTTATAGTCAAAAATGACTTGGATCGCTCAAAATCCCACCCCGAGTGGCCAGAAGCCCCTGAAAGTTGGTTTTTGGGGGTTTACTAAAGGGCGGTAAACTTTTTGCGAAAAATCGATTGAGCGGATCAGATTTCGGGTCCGATGGGCTCAATCGCTCAGGATTCCACCCTTAACCATTCTCAACCATCTTAAACCACCCTAAACCATCCCAAACTGCTCCAGACCAGTATCTAACTACCCTAAATCAGTGCTTACGTTGGTTTAAGATGGTTGAGAATGGTTAAGGTGGAATCCTGAGCGAATGAGCCCATCGGACCCGAAATCTGATCCGCTCAATCGATTTTTCGCAAAAAGTTTACCGCCCTTTAGTAAACCCCAAAAAACCAACTTTCAGGGGCTTCTGGCCACTCGGGGGTGGGATTTTGAGCGATCCAAGTCATTTTTGACTATAAAATCTGAATTCCCGCAAAATTTACTGCAATATTTGACTAAAAATTTGAATTTGGCGGGGTAAATTCAAATTTGGCGGGGTAAATCAGTAATTTGGCGGGGTAAACGAGTATTTTGCTCAAAATTCAAATTTGGCGGGTAAAAAAATAATTTGGCGGGTAAATCAGTAATTTGGCGGGGTAAATTAGTTACAGCCATTCTGTAAAGAACAATACGTTATGAAAAGCACACTTTTAGTCTAGTAACATGGGTAGCTCAGTGGTAACCAGTGCAGAGAACTCGTACCTGGCTCGTACTTGGCTCGTACTTGATACTTTGTATTTTCGTTTTAAAAATTCTTCTTTTTTCTAAAAAATTTTTTTGGCAGCCAGCTTCAGGACATTCACAGCTAACTATTTACATAAAAATACACTGGTTTTAAGATTAAAAAAATACAAAATATCAGCACTTTTAATGCAAGTACGAGCACTCGTACTTGTGCTCGTACTTGCCTTGAAAACGAAAAAATTTTGCACTTTTTAATCTTGAAACCGGTGTATGGAGTATTGTTTCCCTATAACAAGCGTACTTTATAAAAAGGTAGCTGTGAATGTCTTAAATCTGCCTATAAAAAAATATTTAAGAAAAAAGATTAATTTTAAAAACAAAAAATACAAAGTATCAAGTACGAGCCAAGTACGAGTTCCCTGCACTGGTGGTAAGTTACCACTGGTAACGTGCTGATGTTGTCCTAACATGGTCGAGTTCGATTCCAACACGAGGTGGTATTTATTTTTGGCCTTAAAATACTGAAAATTGGCCATAAAATATTTAATTTTGGCCATAAAATTTTGAATTTTGGCCATAAACTTTTGAATTTCGACTATAAACTCGAATTTGTCCATAAAATGCTGAATTTTGGCCATAAATTATTGGGTATTGGCCATAAACTCGGGTTGGCTCTAGGTCAATTGAATTCCATCACCAGTTTTGCTCGTTATATAACTGTCTTACACTTTTCATCCTTGCAAATTTGCATGTCTTCCGCGTCAATGTTAGAATTCTGTGTGTTTAGAATTATCAAGCTCAACGAATGAAAAGGAAGTTCACCGTGATGTCGGCTCTCCTGATGCCTTTTTCAGTGGTTGCTTGCGCTTTGGCACCTGGATTCGCTATTATAGGTGAGTGTCTTTGATTGACTGGTGATTCATGTTCTGACTAGGTCTATTTTTCAGTTGGCTAACAACATGTGCTCTACGTTCCGATTGCATCAACTCCAGTGCTTTTCAAAGTAAGTTAATTCAATTACAGGCGATTGCTTTAACTATCTCAATGGCCGTGGTTATAATCGTGCGTTCAGACTTGGCTTTCCGTTGATCAGTGAGTGCTTAAGTGACAAACTTGTTCTATTAACCCATTCTGTATTACAGTGTGCTCCTTCGAAAAAGTCTTCAGCCGAATTGACCTCCAGCAGAAGCAGCAGCAATGAAAATGGAGTATTGTTTCCCTATAACAAGTGTACTTCGATGCGATGATCTGAATAAAATTGTTTTTAGTACATCAGGTTTTTTGAGCATACCGTGAATTTCACAGAAAAGGGAGCCAGACTGTAATTCGTGGAACTTCGATAATAAATGCGTTTTAAAAAAATGCTTAAGGAAAGTTTCTGGAAATTTTTCAAATAAAAAAATATCTGAAAGGTTTCCAGGGCCGAAAAACTAACCCACGATTGTTGGGCATCCTCCAAATGGCTCTTGAGATCTACTTACTTGAATTCGTGATATTTACCTGAGAAACAAGAAAGTAGGTGTGAAGAAAGGTTTGTAAAGAACAAAACCTGGTTTCAACTTATCAACACCTGAGAAACTGAGGTAGTCTAAACTGAGGTACTCGACCACCTCGGAGTGGATACCCAAGGTAGACCTACCCAAGTACTAATTAGATATTGAGATTATGAATAGTCAAAACATCAATTTGATCATAACAAACCATTTCAGTACAAAATTTTAAGTTTAATACTATAGTTCGTGCGACATTTGGAGGTGATAATACTTTGGTGGGCCGATTGACTTGTAGACCAATTGTAGACCAATGACGTAGAGCCAACTTGAATTCAATATTTTATGGCCAAAATCCAATAATTTACGGCCAAAATTCGGGATATCAAGGCCAAATTTAAGTTTATGGCCAGAATTCAAAAGTTTATGGCCAAAATTCAATAATTTATGGCCAAAATTCATTATTTTATGGCCACGTCGAGTTTATGGCCAAAATTAAATATTTTATGGCCAATTTTCAGTATTTTATGGCCAGTTTTAAATATTATCCAAAAGTAAATTAAAAAACAAGTTTATGAATACAAAAAAAATATATAAAAAAAATATTGAATTTATTCAGTCCGGGGGCGGACCATTTTATAATCTTTTGTAAAAATCATGTTTAATCGTCTACTACGTACACACTCATTTGATGACAACTCATTTGATCCCACTCATTTGATCCCACTCATTTAATCCCAACTCATTTGATCACAACTCATTTGATCCCACCTCATTTGATCCCACCTCATTTGATCCCAACTCATTTGATCACAACTCATTTAATCCCACCTCATTTGATCCCAATTTCAAAAATTTGTATTTCAAAGTTTTTGAAAGCATGATGGTCTTTACTTAAGTTTTATTTGGTAGAAAAATCTTTGTTATCGGTTTGGTTTTAGCAATATCGATGGCTATAAACGTGGGTGATGCCTCGCTGATCGGTGAGCCTAACGAAGGTGAAAACATACCGTATCAACCATCTGTTCAGGTAAAGAACCTTTGTTTTATTTATTTATGGCTGAATGACGTGGTTAGTGTGTCTGCGAGAGTGAATTTATTAGAGTCTTTTTCCTGGAGTGGTAAATCATAGGTGAATTTCACAGAAGAGGGACCCAGGCTGTGATTCGGGGAAGTTCGATAAAAAATGCGTTTTAAAAAATGCTTAAGGAAAGTTTCTGGGTCTTTTTTCAAATAAAACAATTTCTGAAAGGTTTGCAGGCCGAAAAACCAACCCACGATTGTTGGGCATCCTCCAGATGGCTCTTGAGATCTACTTACTTGAATTCATGATATTTACCTGAGAAACAAAGAAGTAGGTGTAAAGAAAGGTTTGTAAAGAGCAAAACTTGGTTTCAACTTATCAACACCTGAGAAACTGAGGTAGTATATAATTTGGGGTCGACCACCTCGGAGTGGATACCTACCAAAGTACTAATTAGATATTGAGATTATGAATAGTCAAACATCATTTTGATCATAACAAACCATTTCAGTGCAAAATTTTATGTTTAATAATATAGTTAGTGCGACATTTGGAGGTGATAATACTTTGGTGGCCGATTGACTTGTAGACCAATGACGTAAAGCCAACTCGAGTTCAATATTTTATGGCCAAAATCTAATAATTTACAGCCAAAATTCGGTATATGAAGGCCAAATTTAAGTTTATGGCCAGAATTCAAAAGTTTATGGCTAAAATTCAAAAATTTATGGCCAAAATGCAGTATTTTATGGCCACGTCGAGTTTATGGCCAAAATTAAATATTTTATGGCCAATTTTCAGTATTTTATGGCCAGTTTTAAATATTATCCCCAACACGATGTATAGCTTCTTGCATAAAATGACAAATTTGCATTTAAAAATAATTCTCGTTTGAATATGGCTGGTCCCCGCCTTTTGCGAATTTGAAATTGCCCGTGTAACGCGCTGGTATGCCCCTTTAAGGCCAGAAAACACGTTTTAGTAAAAAAAACTATTCTCATAAATGTCTTTACGGCCCCTCAAAACATGTTATCTATCGTTTTCAGGGCTTAAAATGGCCTTTAAAGTGTTTTGAGCCGATCATTGGGCAAGGCACACAGGGTGTAGTCCGGCCGTAGTCCGGGCCAATTCAAAAATCTGTCGATTCCACTGCGCCCAAAATCGATGGTCTTTAAAGCAAAGTTATTATTTTTCAGACCTCTGCTTCTGAATCTTTTTATACAGCTTTTTATAGTACTGTTTGGCTTTTGTTTTTTCGATTACAAAGACGCTATGGTTACAAAGACGCTAAGGGCTAGCTAAGCTGTTCACCTTTTTTTAATCAAAACTTTTGCCTGTCTATAATTTATAGAGATTGGATTGTATGCCACAGCCTGTCTTTCTTGTTATGGGAAACCTATTTATGTTTAACTTCGACTCAGAATTTTCAGCTTTGCTTAGTTTGGTATAGTCTGTACAAGCGACGGTTTAAGATGCACCAGCTAGATCCATGTCTTGGCTTGCAGTGCTGAACCCACAGATCTATCACTTTGTCAATCTGATCAGGCCGCAGCCAGTCCGAATTGTCCACAATGGGTCCAAGATCTTCTGAGTAGCCACAAATAGATGAGTTCATAGAGGCCATTTTTGGCAATGTTGTGATCTTCACTTTGGTTTTGATCTAAAGAATCACGAATAAATATCCATCCATTTTCACATCAGCTAAGTAAAGCCTATATTTTTCTTGGAACGCATAGAATGATGTGTAGAAAATGCATTTCAGATTGTTTTTTTTTTGTTAAAAAGTTTGTCTTTTTTAAAGGACGGTGGGAGGTCCCACGGTCTTTGAACGCAGCGGCATTTCCGAAATTCGAATTGCCCGGGGACACTTTTTTATTCCAAAAATATTTTTTATCATTCAAAATCAGTAGCTCATGTCCAGGATTATCTTTGAATTGGTATGAGTAATTATGGTGTAGTGAAAGTAGGCTCAGCCGTCCGATCTGGCAATGACAAGCAACGTTGGGCTCGACTTGAGTAAAAGTCAAGGATTAATGGCCCCTTAATAGCTCAGCGGTAGAGTGGCGGATGCCGGTGAAACTTGTCGTAGGTTCGATTCCTACTCGGGGCATCACATTTTCCTTGACTTTTGCTGGTAGCACAGGTTTCGATTTCATCGATCTTATGAACTTCTGAGACGCTGATTTCATGTTTCCACCTGCGTGTCCCTGGAGTATGCAGCTCGTAAAAAAGCATGGCAGTTCATCATCTGCATTATCAAAAGTTGTTGTGTCGGACCGGGTCGGTCCTGGGGAAAAAGGTTAAAGTGTAAGGAGGTTGTAATTTCTTGTAATCTCTATATCGTATTTGGCATGTGTGGGATCTGGATGTAATTTTTCTTGCGTTTTTTCAACAAACTCTCTAAAAATCTTTCCGTGCGCAAGATCTTAGCTATCTTTTAAAAAGAAGACTGCTTCGATATCGATTTAACTCGATTTAACGGCACCCAAAAATAGACCGATTTGGTCAGCATTGACTAAGCTTTAGTCAAAGTGAACCCTCGATTTAACGGCACCCCGGACCGGTCCCTAGGGGTGCCGTTAAATCGAGGGTCGACTGTATCTTTAAATTGCTTGCCATAAGTTTTCCTTTGCTCACTCGGCTTTTCAACACAGGTTCTTGTAGAGGGATTCCAGTCATATTGCGATAGTCTTTCTCAGAGCTCATCGTTAAGTGAAACCAGTCACCCATGCAGGGAATTTTGTTCTCGCCAAACCTTAATTAAAATGAACAAATCATTTTTCCCTTGAAAAAAAAGGTTTTCAAGCATACTTTGAAATACTTCTGTTGATGCACGGGTTGGTCAGCTTGCTTTGAACAGCATAGAAAAGACAGTGGTGGAAGACACAAACGTCACGACTGCGTTTGCTTTGATGGTCTTATTCTACGAAGTGAATTTAATTTTTAAAGTTTTATAAAAGTATAAAAACTTATACTTTATCTGAGATGATTGAAGGTGAGTTTGATTCGGCGTTGCAAGCAGAATTATGGGCACTTTCTTTTGTATTTTTTACTTTTTGGCATGGCATTCCATTTGTGAGTGTTTTGGGAGTGACTGTAATCACCCCTCCTGGTGACAAACTGTAGCTCAAACTGAAATATATTGTATGATTATAAAACTGCTGATGTGCTGGTTTTTCGTTAAAGCTTTTCAGTGAAATCAATATTTATATTGAATTTAAAGTTGGTTTTCTTAACACTAATTTACGCTGGTGTAATATATCACAAACTATCACCTCCTCTCCCAATCGGTAGGATCGTATACCCTCTTTCCCAATTTTTTACTTAGGCCTAAGTCTGCAGGCAAGGTGACCAACTTGCCACTTTTATGTGGCATTTGCAACCTTTTTAAAAAATTAAAAGTGGTATTTTTGTAATCTTTTTGTCATCATTCAATCATTTGCTTAAAATTCCGCTTTCTGTAAAATTTTGCCATTTTTTTTGAAAATTTGAGTTGGTCACCCCACCCGTAAACTTAGCCTTGGGTTTAAGATCAGGGCTTTGCAATTAGCAACAAAGGCCGTTGCATAACTTTTTTAAGTGGTGGTTTTAAGTGCTCTTTAAATTTTTTTATAGATGGTGGGTTATTATTATACGAGACTCACTTTTTAGGGGAGGAGGGTTTTGTAAGGCAGTAGCGTCGATAATTTTCTAATCTTAAATAATAAAAATAGCGAATGTTATAGAAAAATTTGTATTCAACTTGTAGGTTCTACATCGGACAGAAAAAAAGCTTTGTAAATATTAACAACATCAATTTATCTGCGTACAGGCTAGACTGCGCTGTACTTATTCCACTAGTACGCATGGAGAAGATATTATTTGCACGGCTTACTTTATCATCTTTGGCCACTACTTCTAGTAATTCACTCTAAAAAAA
This sequence comes from Ditylenchus dipsaci, assembly GCA_004194705.1. Taxonomy (NCBI): domain Eukaryota; kingdom Metazoa; phylum Nematoda; class Chromadorea; order Rhabditida; family Anguinidae; genus Ditylenchus; species Ditylenchus dipsaci. The sequence continues at coordinate 48,073 of SADC01001205.1, forward strand.
TATGAATAATGAAGATATTTTTGACAATTTGCTTACTTTTGATTTCTTACCAGCTCTTTGTTGGTTTATAATTGGAGTGTGTGACGTGTTTTCAGTTTTCGGAGCACCCTAAAGACGAGGATCAGAATACTGTGGATGATTTATCTGTGTAAAAGTAGCTTGGAGGTAGGGGAGCGAGTCGGTCTATCGAAGTAGCACATGGAACGCAAAAGCGGCAAAACGACAAGAAAACGGCAAAATTCCCTTGGCGTTTCGTTTTTTCAAGAACGGCAAAAAAACGGCAAAATTTCTCGAGAGAAAATTTTGCCGTTTTTTTATTCATTTTGCTGTTTTTTGCCGTTTTCAAAGTTTCGACATCAAGCGCTTATGTTTGCTGGTTTTTAATGTCTCTGATCCATATTTTATCGAGAATTAACACTTTCAGACCTTCCATACACTAATCATCAACACAACCAGCAATATTCAAACGGTTAAATCGAAAAAGAATGCTAATAAAACAATTAATATTAACCTGGAGCATGGGATTTTCATTGTCTTCCTGTTCTCACGCATTTTAATTTATAATCACATAAACACATATTTATTTTTAAGCAAATTTCAATGCTCGATCAATGCTCCGATGATTCAAGTTGGACAGAAGCTTCAGCTGGGCCAGCAAGACTGCAAATGATATGAATCAGCTAGTAGGATGATGGTATGCTGGTGGGCTCTAACCTTCCTTCAGTTTTACAGCTTTATACCTCAAGAACAACAGTAATTACTTGCGGTTCAGGTTCTCAAGTCAGGTAGATTTTTCTTTTGCGAACAATTTACAATGTAACTGCAAACTGCCTGACAAAGTCACAAGCAAATGTAAACTCGAAATCATGACGTGGCCACACACGTACATTTTGAGAAACCTCTTGACTTTGTCGACTGTATGTGGTTACAGTGTCACTTTCTATGTGCCTTCGTGCTCCACCCCAAGACAGTATGGCTAGGCCTAAGTAACATAACTGTCGGATCACGTTAACTTGTATACAAGAGGCTGCCTAGCGAAAGTGGTTATAAGCCACATACTATTTACCGTAATCACCTGCAGAATTTCATATTACTAATTTTCAGGTACAACGGGTCCTATTCAGGTATCATGTTCTTATTATGAAAAATTCTCTTATGGTTTTTTGTGGATCAGCAATTCAGTTCATGAACGAACGTCCGCTCTTGTGTCTAAATTGTTCAGATCTTGCTATATGATACTCAGGTAGTCGCTATATTAGTCACTTTATGGGACACTAAAATCAAGACAGCCGAGTACTGTACTATAGAGGACTAGATTTCTGTGAACAAACGTCAGAGACCTGAACAATTTAGACACAGGAGCGGACGTTCGTTCATGACCTGAATTGCTGATCGATAAAAGACAGCAAAGGAAAATTTTATACACGAGAATAAGATACCTGAATGACCCATTGTACCTGAAAATTATTGATTTAGATTCAGCGGATGACCAAATGGTGAAATAGTATGCGGCTTATAACCACTTTCGCTAGGCAGCCTCTTGTATCAAGTTAACGCACTCCGACAGATACACACAGGCCTAGCCATACTGTCATGGTCATGGAGCACGAAGGCACATAGAAAGTGGCACCTCGACCACATACATACCGACAAAGCACAGATTTTTCAACAGATCAAAATATACGTGTTAGACAATACCTTGAGTTTGGTGACTTTGTCAGGTGGTATGCAGTCTCATTGCATGCTCAAAAAAGTAAAAATTGTTCTCAAAAGTATAATTTACCTGACGGAGAACCTGAAACACAACTAATTACTGTTGTTCTTGAGTTATAAAGCTGTAAAAGTAAATGAAGGTTAGAGCTCACCAGCATTCGCTTGTCCAACTATTCATGTCCTTTGCAGTCTTGCTGGCCCAGCTGAAGCTTGCATCCAACTTGAATCATTGGAATTTGCTTAAAAATAAATATGTGTGTATGTGATTATAAATTAAAATGCGTGAGAACAGGAAGACAATGAAAATCCCATGCTCCAGGTTAATATTAATTGTTTTATTAGCATTCTTTTTCGATTTAACCGTTTGAATATTACTGGTTGTGTTGATGATTAGTGTATGGAAGGTCTGAAAGTGTTAATTCTCGATAAAATATGGATCAGAGACATTAAAAATAGGGTTGCTGAAAAAGATATATGTCCGGACATTTATGGACATATGTCCGGACATTTATGGATATATGTCCTGCAAAATTCATAAATGTCCGGACATATGTCCATAAATGTCCGGACATATATCTTTTTCAGCAACCCTAATTAAAAACCAGCAAAACATAAGCGCTTGATGTCGAAACTTTGAAAACGGCAAAAAACAGCAAAATGAATAAAAAAACGGCAAAATTTTCTCTCGAGAAATTTTGCCGTTTTTTTGCCGTTCTCAAAATTAATTCTTTTTTAAAAATTTTTGCCGTTTTCTTGTCGTTTTGCCGCTTTTGCGTTCCATGAAGTAGCACCAATTTTTTTGGCGTAAAGTCATACAACTCTCCCGGCAACCAAACACCCAAAAAGTTCGTTCCCGCCTAGGGTCCGACACTTTTTTTACCTCAACTTTTGAGGTTTCTTTTCCGAACCGGATTTGTCAGTCTAGTCGGAAATATTGCAAGGATTTTGATTATGCAGATCGTTTTTGCATAAGACTACAATATTGGTGTTTTGAAGCGGAACTTTTCCTATCTAAAACAGGTGTACGTCATAGGGAGAGTTCCGCTTCAAAACACCAATATTATCGTCTTTTTGCAAAAACTATCGGCAAAATCAGAATCTTTGCGATATTCTCCACTAGACTGACAAATCAGGTTCGGAAAAAAACACCAAAAATCAAGGTGAAAAAAGTGTTGAACCCTAGGCGGGAACGAACTTTTGGGGTGTACGTTGCCGGGAAAGTCGACTGTACAAAGTTGGAAGGTTTTGTTAACGAGTTTTAAAAAAACCTTAGAAATATCTTTCAAGTCTTCAGTCTTTTGTTGCCTAGCATTAAGGCCGCAGCTAGGCCGCAAATCAGACTGTCTTTGAGGTTTGGATTTCTCAGAGAAAATACGCCAGTGAGCTCCATTGATTTCAGCTGTGGACAGCACCCATACATCGATTGTTTTTCCTAGTTGATATTTTTTCAAAATTTTTGCATTGTCGATGATGGGGCCAAGATGGTCAGAGTGTCCACACAGTTCATTCCCCTCAACAAAGTCATCAAGAACCTTCATTCGAGTGTGTAGCTGCAACAAGTTGCTTTTTATTTGTTTGAATTTTGCTTAAATCTACTTTAATAAGTTCCTTGCTGATTGGTACTGTCTTCAGCACTGGCTCATTTACTTTTCTTACAATCTCGCAGGTTGGAAGACTTATTCGAAACCAATCACCCACATAAGGTTCTACTTCAAACCTGTAAATATAAACAATAAAAAATTCGAAGCACCGTATATATTCCAACAAAGCCCTATAGGCTTTTCTGCGATTTTTTCAATAAATTGATAATTTTGACACTCAGATTCTAAAAATTATTCTGTTAATTGGGTTTTCTAGCTCTTGAACTGCACTACAACATAGTGCTTAAATCTATCCAGTTTTATCTTCTGATCAATTCAAATTTTAAAAGCTTTTATTGATTTTTTTACTATTTGCTCATTTTATATGTCTATGTTTGTCAGTTCTTTAAACACTCTGACTCCTAAGCGTGACTTTTGGGACTCCTGACTCAGAATTTCACGCTGGACACGATGGTGTTTCGGTTTTTAAAAGCTTCGACAAAACGATTGAAAAATACATATACATTTATTCATTAAAATGTAAAATAAATAAAAAGTTATTACTATTTTTCGTAATTTCGTGCCTATACAATAAATAAAAAACTTCAAGTTTTCAAAGGACTCTAGCCGAACTTTTCTGCCGAAGATTTTTTAGACCATTAGTACCATCGTGTTCAGCGTGTAATTCTGAGTCAGAAGTTAATAAAAAATTTAGGTGTAATAAAACTAATGTTGATAGCTCATTTGAAACCCCATATCACGGGCTTGCTAACAGTATATATTTTGCCTAGGTGCGCGTTTAAGTTTTTTTTGAAGAAGGCTTCTGAAAAAGCTGACAATTAATGACCAACTAATGACCAACCCAATATATTCTTCTGGTACTGTACTTGTTGAGAAATAAACCCCCTCCCACCCAAACATCAAAAAATATTTGCCTTGGCCCCCCTGACGTTTTTGTAAAAATTAAGGCTTAGATTTAGCAAGAACAGTGCCATTCTTCTTACCTTGATTTAGCCATTGTAAATTTTTTAGCAGGTAAATCAGTTCTCAAAGCAAACAAGACGATATTATTAGATCTTAAAAGCACAACGACGGCGTCAGTCTCAGAGGTTTTATTCTAAAGATAAAAATAATTTTCGGGTGCATAAAATCTTTCAACACATACATCATTCGAAACCACTTGGCTTGTTTGTCGGTGATTCTGTTTTGGCACGACCACTTTAGTCGTCTCAGCATCTTTTTTCAATGGTCCACTTTTGTTTTCATTGACAGGCTGTGAGCCAAGACTCAGAGACGAGTACAAATTTAAGTCATCTTCATCTTCAGACAGCTCTTCTTTTCCTTGTATTGGTTGCGAAGGATTGGAAGGTCACCGGGAAGTGTGAATTTTTTGGCCTTTTTATCATAAACCACAGCTAATGGTTGGCTGTAGTCTAGTAAATCTTTGAAGCTCACAGAAATAAAGTTAAATGTAAGACCCCAGTCTGGCGCACAGACCACATTTCTTTGGTCGTTGTAATTCCAGTTGCTGATAGACAACTAAATGCATTTGAATTACTTAGGATGTTAGGCTCTGAAAAATTATAAAACAAACTTTTATATCTGGTTTGGTGGACAACAGAGAAACACTGTGTGCGAGAGACGATGTTTTGAAAATGTTAAGTGCGGTCATACATCCAAATAAGTCTTCCCTGAAGAAAATTCAATTTGATTCTTTTTTGGGTGTTTATACTGTTTACGAGGACACCCCTATTTCCTTTTTTTTGCTTTTTGGCACTATAAAATAGGCTTAAAGCATTTTATACAGGTCATCCGGATAAAGGAAAAGAACCGACACCCCTATTCGACTTGAAGCCTTCTTCTCCCCACCAATGTTTTCAAAAAGTAGTATGAAAATGACAGAATGAGAATTCACAAAATGAGAATGAGAATCTAGTCAAAATTTGACTAGATTGTCGTTCTCATTTTGTGAATTCTCATTCTGACATTTTCATACTCATTTTGAAAACGCTGCTCCCCACTGGAGTGTATTTAGGCTTAGGCAAGTGCTGGAGCGTGAGAACATACAGTCGTCGCTCGATTTAAACGACACCCCAAAAAGTTCATTCCCGCACAGGTGCCGACACCTTTTTCAGCACGATTTGCACAGCTGACAGGCACATAACTTTTCGTTGAAAAGCGCATCAAATTCCGCATCTAATTTACACTTTAACAAAAAAGCAGTTTGGAAGAAGGATATAATAAAAATAAGAAAAAAATAAAATTTGAAAATAAATTCGTAAACATTGCCTGTCTTCAAGTGGTCATAACTTTTACAAAGAAACCATTTTTCAAATTTTTATTACAGATTAGGGTTCCCGAGGGAGGAAGGGGCTTAAAAGGCAAAAAAAACTAAAAAAAGGCTAAAAAATCCTTACGGGCGGGGCTATAGCCCGGCTAGCCCGCTCGTCAGGTCCCTGGATACGCCTATGCGTACAGCATAAGTACATTTTTGCGGAAAAACTAACATAGGTATGAAGTGCACAAAAGATCCAACATTAAAAGCAGTTTTGCTGGTGAGTTGGTAATCGCACACTCCATGCTTAGGGTTATAGATGCTGCCAGTGCCAGTCTCATTGTCTTTGCTTACAACTACTCCACTAACAGATTGCATGCCATTTAGACTGTTGGCTTGTAGGAATGCATTCTAAAAATGTGAAAAAAATGACTTTCACTAACTTTTAATTATTTATGTAAAAAAATTATGTACGTATTGAGATTAGACCACAAAACATACTAATTCTGACTGCAAAATAGAAATTATCGGTTGCGACTGCACCACCCATTCTGCGTTAATCTTAGCTATTTGGCGTCGAAAAGCTGTGTTAGTTGAATGCTTTTTGCTGAAAATTTTCAATTTTTTAATGACAAGGAGTTTAGACAACTAACTAAGTGATCCAGGCCATATAAATATGGTCTTTTTCAAACATCATTTCTTTGTCAAAGCAACCTACACGGCCAAATCCAGGTGCAAAGCATAATTCTTCAGACAAGAAGACAACAGGAACTCTGACCTACAAATTTTAATATAAAAAAAGATTGAAATCACTAAGAGCTGAGTGAAGCTCAAGACGTTTTTAGTTTAAATCAAACATTAGGCGTGTTTCTCTGCAAAATGGGGAGTCGCCTACTGATACCGTATATTTCCTATTGTAAGGACTCGCCCGAACGTTAACAACCAGCTTTTGTCCTAACCAGATTTAGTGTTCATAGAGAACACAATATAGGGACAATTAACCAGTATTATATTTGAATTCAAACTAGCTTTGGTCTTAACCAGAATTAACTGCACCAGGAGCAGTCTTGACAAAACTGTATCATATATTTATTTCTGGTTTAGTTGATGTCAAGCTGCTCGAGTTTCCACTCCTCTAAGAAGGTTAGTAGTATTTTTAGTCATGGCTCTAGTGTAACCAGTCATAGTCATGGCGCAAGCCAGATTTCATACCAGGCTCAAACGAGCAAAATACAGGAAGCTATTCAGCTATTGCTCTCTAGTGGCATTAATCCTGACCAGATTTCAAAGCTCATGAGTAAGGCCAAGCCGACTCGTAAGCGACCAGGGTTATCACTTGAATTGGTCGATGACCTTGACGATCCAGATTTCTCCACTAGTATTAAATTCGGCGTAAAAGCTCATACCAGTCTTTCTGCCCCTGGTGATCATACTAGGGGTCTAACCAGTTCCAAGGCTCTCCGCTCCATGACGTCCATCGCCTCAAGCTCGCGCTCCCGCTGTGCCGGTGAAACAAGCAAGTCTCTCTGGGTGGTGCCTGCCGTGGTCAAGCCAGCTAAGGAAATCAGCGACCAGTCTTCTGCCTTCCAGCAAGTTCTCCCAGTGTCTATTCAGCCAGTGGTCCAATGCTCTTCGGTGCTTGATGGGGATGTCCAATCGCGTATCTCTGTCCGTGCTGATGACCAGAATGCCGCTCCTGTCTGGCTCCAGTGGATGAATGACCAGTCTTCCTCTCTCTCTCCAGCCTCAGTCAAGCCAGTGGTCCTTGGATCTTCAGTTCTTGGTGGTCATGTCCAATCGCGTATCTCCACCCGTCCTGCTGACAAGTTCCGCTTCAATGCTGTGGTTGCTAAAGAAGAGGAAGTGTCTCCAGAATCTCTTTCGTCAGAATCCATTGTACCAGTCTTGTCTTTGTATTGTGGTAACCAGACTGTGGTCGCTGGTTCCTCCGGCTTGCCATGGTGCACCAATAAAATACCCAGTCGAGACATGTCCTTTGTTCTTACTGGTAGCACCATGGATGAGTACGGAAGGGCCAGGAGACAATTTACCCAGTATTTGATCAACCAGATCGCAAGAAGGAACCAGATATTGCTATAAATCTTCCGATTGATAACCAGAATTCTCTAAATACCCAGCTTTTTAAACTAAACCAGGTCTTTGCTCCTCGTTTGCAAACCAGTTCCGCCGGGTCGGTCACTGTACAAAAGGACCCGGATAAGCGAATTGTTTCTGAGATTAAGAGTGAAGATGAAACCAGCATTATTTCTGCAAGAACCAGTGTTGAGTTTGGTAACCAGGAGGGATATGTGACTCCTTTACGGACTCCAGATCCCTCATCTAATTATTCTCTTTTCTCTAACGGCTCTGCGAATCTAACTTTGTCTTTCAGGAGGGGAACTTCGTGGCACGCTTGACACTCAAGACCCGCTACTTTTTGGAAAACGGGGCTCTAGTGGTTCCAGCCGGTGTTCTTTCGCTCTCGAGGCTCCGCGCAAATCTAGCTTTGAGGGTCAAACCAGTGCGAACGAATCAAGCAGAATTGGAACCAGCTTTACTTTAGAGGATGATTTCATCATCAAATCTAAAGACCAGAATAAGAAAAAGGTGACCAGCATTAAGAAATCTGAGCCGGGTTTATTCCTGACTAAAGATATTGACCAGACTGTAAGGGGATAACCAGATTGGGCGACGGTTATATGGTAAATTAACTGTGCTCGAAACCAGAATGACCAGGGATATGGCTAAGATAACCAGAGATTTAGGTGAGATAACCAGAAAGTTGGACATTCAAGCATCTCTGCTCGTTCAGCAAAACCAGTATATGAGCAATACTCAAAAACAAGTAACAGTCTTTCCACCAGTGTGAATATTCAGTCTGGGGTGATCGAGGACTTCGAGGAGCGAATAGTCGATTGCCATCAGTACACTGATATTCAGCTGGCTAACCAGAATTTAGGCAAATTGCGATCGGATCTTGAGCTGACCAGAATTCACGTCAACAAGCATTCGGAGTTCTTGATGGCTCAGCAACAAGAAGTGATTTGGGTCAAGAATGCTGTCCAGGATTACATCAAGCGACCAGTCTTCCGTCAGCATGTCAAGGAACCTGATGGACCTCTAACCAGCTTTGCAGTGGTATCCAGCTTTGAAGAAACCGCGAAAGAGGTTAGTACACCAGATTTAATTACGTTCTCTGTAGATGTACTCAAGCCAGTATTGTGGATGAAAGTCAGCTTGATCCACATGACCAGTCGTTGTTGGGTAACCAGATTTTGAAAGAACCGGATAAGGTTACTGACCAGATACATTCTCCATCTGATGACTTGGATAAGGTCAGAGAATGGTTGAATGACACCAGTAATCTAAACCAGATTCAAGCTGAAAGGAGTCAGCAAACCAGCTCTTTAATGTCGAGAGGGACGGTTACCAGAATTTTGAGCAGGATTATGAAGGCCTGTATATGATGCAAACCAGAAATATCCCCATGTTCAGTGGTGAAGCGGGTCAGGACTTTGACAAGTGGCTCCAACAATTCGAGAATAAGATCGATGGGTATAGTGAGCGGATGTCTGAGAAGATGAAACTCGCTAGGCTCAAAGATAACCTCGAAGGGTTGGCCTACGACTCAATTCATGACCTGACTGCCCAGAACGCTATCCAGAATTACAGTGAGGCTATCCAGAAGTTAAGATCTCTCACAGATACGGAAATGATTCGTATGAGAGCAAGCCAGGAGTTGGATAAAACCAGACAATTAAAGAACCAGTCCGTTTTGGAATTCTACTACCAGATTGCGGAGCTAACCAGAAAAGCCTACAAGGGCGAACAACCAGATAGGATTAGGGAGCGGATTTTAGAGCACTGAAGAAGCGCTATCTCCGGATCTTCTCTACGAGCTTCGCCGTGAACCAGCCTGGTGTGATTCCGATCTCGAAAGCTTCGTCAAAGCAGCCCAGAAGGAAGAAGAACGCCAGCGCCTGGATGAGCGGGAGAAGCCAGCATTGGGGTCCCAGATTAAGGACATCTTCGTAGGTGTTTTAAATGAACACTCTCTAATCGGAACAGTGCTTCGGCCGTTTCCTCTAACCAGAATTTAGATGATCATACCAGAAATAGGGATAAGAATCCTCCAACCAGAATTCGGACAGAAGTAGTTCTCCTACCAGTACTTCTCCGACCAGACATCGAGATGATTTGGCGACAAAAGAGTCTCGTTTTCAGACCAGCCTAAAGGGATTTTGAAGGATAACCAGTATAACCAGATAGATATCGTGATAACCAGTATTCTCCACAGTTAATCAGTCTGCTCAGCCTCCTGTAGTTGTGGTTAATCCTGTGGTGGATTATCATGATCACTTGTACAGGGCGCTGGACAGAGATGGTTATTATCATTCACCAGCTAGAGAGGATTTGGTCGCCAAATTCTCATATCCGGTGTCATAGGTGCAACCAGTTTGACACTATGCAAGGTCGTGTAGGGGTCGGCAGTTTATTCCGTTTAGGGAATACAACAAGATAGGACATAACCATAGGGACTATAACCAGCATAACCCGAATTATAATCAATTTAGTGGTTACAACCAGAATTATCAAGAAGAGTCGTTCTATCGTCCACGCAGGGGAAGCATGTTTGGTGCAAACTTTCGTGGAACCAGAGGGTACGATAACCAGTCGAATTTTCGTAGAGTGCTTGGTCTAGGCGCCAATGATCAAGCACACCAGAAGGCGCATCAACCAGATTTCGTTCCATTCAAGGTGATGCAAGAAGCTCTGCAGCGCAAGGATATGGAATGGGAACGACGATACCAGGATTCTATGCGACCAGCTGAAAACGACTTTGGGGATTTCGAATCAAAAGTCGACAACCAGGAGGTAGGTGCTAACCAGAATTTTACCTCTTTGCGAAAAGATGACCAGAATCAACCAGTAGATGAAACGGTGCATAGCATAACCAGAATTCAGAACCAGAAGGAGTCAATGCTTTTAGAGGAAATAAAACACCTCAAAGAAGCATTGAACTTCCAGATTGCGCGGTACCAGAAGGTGGATGATTGTGAACATCCGGAACCAGATGCTACTCTGAGTGTCAATCATCACTCAGATAGCATAGAGCACCAGTTTTTTCTGTTTTTGAGCAGGACTAACCAGTCTTATAACCAGATTGCTGAACGCGATAACCAGGGCTTCAGGCCAGTGGCTACTACTTGGGTAGCAGTCAAACCAGAGAAGGTATTGGCTAATAGAGAAACCAGTTTTAAGGGCGATTGATAACCAGCTTATTACTACCAGTTTTCCGACCGCAAGGAAGGACTACCCAGTTTCGTTGCTCCATATGGACAATAACCAGGAAGATGGTGTCTCTGATACGATCTTCAATTCAGCCAGCAGAATGTGGCAGTTGAGCTAACCAGACTTTTAATTACTATCATACCAGATACTTCAACACCAGTTGCTGTGGTTTGTGCATATCGTACTGATATGTTCTTTCTGCAGGAAAAATTGCAACCAGAATTAAAGGAGAATCGAGTGACAGTCTCATACTTTGCTGAGCTGCCTCCTCGAAACTCACCAGTCGTTGTGTTTGTAACCAGTAGGACGAATGGTAACCAGCCTCAAACGTTGTATGACGTAACCAGCGTTATTAAACCAGTCTTTCATACTTTAAGTCATGCCAGTCAGGGATTGTTCATCATTGGTGACATGACCTATTTAACCAGAATTGTGACTTTTTTCTCGAGTCTTTGAAGGAAGTCGCCAGCATTGCTCAACCAGTTCGTGCCGTCGACTACATCTCGGCGATCAAACCAGCTTTTGGAGAAAACAAGCAACCAGTCCAGCGATCTGATGATGGGATGCTTCAGTTCAATGGTGCTTCACTCCAGGCTCAGTGTGCTGTCCAGAATCTCTTCGATGCTACCAAACCAGTGCCGTTTCCTACGGAAGTCGTTGACGAGCCGATGGATGATAACCAGGAGGTGGAACAGAACCAGGCTTGAGTCTTTGTAAGTCTCTCTCAATACCAGTCTTCTAAACTAGCATTTCTTACCAGCTTTTCTTAACTAGCTTTCTATTTTTCACCAGTCTTTGGGCGAAAGCCTTATAGTACCAGCTTTGGGATTATCTGATCCTAAGTTTTTGTGAGTGCTAACCAGATTTGGGAGCAGGCATACCAGTTAATGCTCACTACCAGATGCTAGCCAGTGCGAGTGCTAACGATGTCAAAGTTAGCCAACTACATACCAGATTAATTGGGGTTTAACTTTACCAGATTTTCTGTACCATTGGCAGATGGTAAGTTCTGAAGTGACCCAAGGTTTTGGACACTGTCTTAAGTAGGGGTAGGAGTAAAAAGAATAAAAAGAAAAAAAAAATAACCAGTAGGGCTAGAGCGCAGTAACCAGAACTGGGTAACACCAGCTGGTTTTAAAGAAAACAGCTAGACTGTGCTCTAGTCATTTTTATTGTCTGAGAGCATAGTGCTGACCAGTTGCCGTGGCATAGGGGGGGATCCGTCGTCAAGCAGCCGCCTTCGCTTCGCTATCTCCGTCGTCTTCTGCTGTGGACCAAATAGCCTTCTGTGCCAGTCAAATTTCTGCTGCCAGCCTTCAAATCAATTGCTCCAGCCAGTGCTCCTGCTATCCAGTGGGCCATGCCTCCAGAGTGTCCCAGCTGATGTCTAGCCAGTGTTCAAATGCCTTGGATGGAATCAGCCAGCTATCTGCAACCAGCCTTGATCTCCAAGAAGAATACCAGCTGATGCGAGCAAGTGGACAAAGCCAAACAAGTCAAAGCAAATCGCCGTCCAGCTCAAGTCCTATCAATATCTCCTCTGTCGAGTGCACCAGTCTCTGTGGCCAGCTTCTTTCTCCAGTCTCAGCTATATCCAGTGGCCAGCGCAAATATCAAACCAGCAGTGGAGCGTCTCTATCAGCAGCAATCTATCAGTCTTGTGGCCAGCCTTCTCAGACCAGCAGCAGTACAAGCCAGTCTCAAGCCAAGCAAGCCTTCTATCAGTCCAGATCCCCTTCAACGGTAGCTGGTAAGCGCTCTCGTGTGTGACCAGTTGTAAACTCCTGCTTCGAAAATGGGATAGCTGTTTGGAATCTTGGGGAATGGATGCGCAAGCCAGATGTCAGGAAGTGCAGGAGAAAAAGTAGGTTAGAACCAATTAATTATCAACCAGATTTGACTTGACTAGGGGACTCTCATGTCTGGCCAGTCTTACAGTCATACATACCAGTGGTGGCAAGGGTGATAGGGAAACCCGTGTCATCTGATAACCAGGGAGAAACCGGTGGCGAGGGTGATAGGAAAATTTTAATAACCAGTAGTTGACATACATACCAGCTTTCTAAACCAGATAGCTTGTAGGGTGTGCTCTCCTACTGGTGGCTAACACTTTATAGGGTGGTAGGCTGCCGTTAATACCGGTAGAGTTAGCGCAACCAGATTTACAAACCAGTCTTCTGATTACTGCTACCCAGTCTTTAGGTGTCTACATCTCATACCAGCTTTTCAAACCAGGCAAGTGTCCCTATATCAGGTCGTCGGTGGCAATTGGCGTTCCTGGTGTAAGGACTCTTGCGAAAAGTCGGGAGTCTTTTCGCCTTTCGTCGGTCAGACGGTGCGGGGTCGCACCTGGTGGCTGGTGATAGGTGTAAGGACTCGCCCGAACGTTAACAACCAGCTTTTGTCCTAACCAGATTTAGTGTTCATAGAGAACACAATATAGGGACAATTAACCAGTATTATATTTGAATTCAAACTAGCTTTGGTCTTAACCAGAATTAACTGCACCAGGAGCAGTCTTGACAAAACTGTATCATATTTATTTCTGGTTTAGTTGATGTCAAGCTGCTCGAGTTTCCACTCCTCTAAGAAGGTTAGTAGTATTTTTAGTCATGGCTCTAGTGTAACCAGTCATAGTCATGGCGCAAGCCAGATTTCATACCAGGCTCAAACGAGCAAAATACAGGAAGCTATTCAGCTATTGCTCTCTAGTGGCATTAATCCTGACCAGATTTCAAAGCTCATGAGTAAGGCCAAGCCGACTCGTAAGCGACCAGGGTTATCACTTGAATTGGTCGATGACCTTGACGATCCAGATTTCTCCACTAGTATTAAATTCGGCGTAAAAGCTCATACCAGTCTTTCTGCCCCTGGTGATCATACTAGGGGTCTAACCAGTTCCAAGGCTCTCCGCTCCATGACGTCCATCGCCTCAAGCTCGCGCTCCCGCTGTGCCGGTGAAACAAGCAAGTCTCTCTGGGTGGTGCCTGCCGTGGTCAAGCCAGCTAAGGAAATCAGCGACCAGTCTTCTGCCTTCCAGCAAGTTCTCCCAGTGTCTATTCAGCCAGTGGTCCAATGCTCTTCGGTGCTTGATGGGATGTCCAATCGCGTATCTCTGTCCGTGCTGATGACCAGAATGCCGCTCCTGTCTGGCTCCAGTGGATGAATGACCAGTCTTCCTCTCTCTCTCCAGCCTCAGTCAAGCCAGTGGTCCTTGGATCTTCAGTTCTTGGTGGTCATGTCCAATCGCGTATCTCCACCCGTCCTGCTGACAAGTTCGCTTCAATGCTGTGGTTGCTAAAGAAGAGGAAGTGTCTCCAGAATCTCTTTCGTCAGAATCCATTGTACCAGTCTTGTCTTTGTATTGTGGTAACCAGACTGTGGTCGCTGGTTCCTCCGGCTTGCCATGGTGCACTAATAAAATACCCAGTATGAGAACTTCTGTTGTTCTTACTCTACTAGACCCCCCTCCCCCTAAATTCAAAGGGCCACCCTAAATTTTGTTGGTTTTTATGATTTTTAGGCTTAGGCTTTAGGTAAGGGTAGGCAATTAATTTTGCTTTCACCCACTATTGCAACCCCTGATTGTCACATCAGGCCCGTTTACAATGAGTGTAGACCTTAGTGTGTGATTTGGCGTTTTTAACGCGGGAAGAGCTGTATTTTTTCTTGACTGAAATTTCTTTCTGTTTGTACCATCTGGTAGCTCTTAGAAATTCAGAGCTTTAAAATGTGTTATTTACAAGCAACATCTTATAAAAAGAATTGCGGTAAAAATGCTTAGGTCCGCACTCAGATCGACACTCGGGTCGACACTCTGTCGCTAAAAGTCTCGACCATGTTTTTGAAAACATCAAAGTTAAACATTTTCTCTGCATTCCCGTCCAAAGTGATTCCTCTAACCTTGATCACTTCTCTTATGGCCCCAGTGTCCAAATGTCTCATGCGGAGCGCATACTGCTTGGGGCCTGCTGACTCTGACTCCGATTCTGTAAGCTCCGGCTCTTCTGCTACTAAAGTTTCAGAAAGATTTGAACACCTGCTTCCGGTGAAAAAAAATTTTATATAGAAAAAATTCACTAACCTTTTATGTTTACAGGGAGAGCCTGCTTCTTATGGTACTGGATATGTAATAGTATATGTCCCGGACCAGAGAGATTCTAAGTCAGCTATTATTTACGCTGGAATTTCTGGCCATAGCGCTAAAAGTGAAAGACAAGCTTCGCAGCAATGGTCAAATCGCTTATTTACGCATGCCAAAAGCCACTTGTTCCAAAAATACAAGGAGATAAAATTTTACAAGGTGCTTGAACGAGCATCCATTGTTGCCATCCGCCATTGGGAGTTTTCAACAATATATGCCAAAAGTATAATTGCTTAAGAAAGCATATATAACCTTTCATTTTTAGACCTAATCGATTCAACTGTCACACAATACCCCATGGATAGGCCTTACAATGAAGATTATTACCTAGAGTTAAGAAACAATGAATATCCATTGCAGTATCTAGATACAGAAACCATAACACCACAGCAAGCAAACGAATGGATGTCTAAAGCTTACGCAGAAATATTTGTGCATTGAAAAAAATACTCCTATTGTGAAAAGAGTAAGAAAGAGTGATATATTTAAAGTGATATATTTTCGAGTGTGGTCCTGGGAGCGGACTTGAGCATTTTTACCTCAATTTTTTTTATCAGATGTTGCTTGTCAATAGCTCATTTTAGAGCCCTGAATTTCAGATACCAGATGGTACCAACAGAAAAAAGTTTCAGTGAAGAAAAAAAGCACAGCTCTTCCCGCGTTTTAAAACACGCCAAATCTCACACTGAGGTTTACACTCATTGTAAACGTGCTTTCAGGGTCATTTAATCTCTTAATTTTCTCTGTGTAAATGAAAAACCTGAAAAGTTCCATTGATAACTCTGAGACTGAATGTGGAGCCAGTAATATTGATTTCACCAGTTTCATGGTTGATATCAAGCCAGTCTCGAGCTCCAAGTTTTGTCTAGTAATATCAACTGCTTCTAGCCGTTGTGACTGCTGTGTTGAAGGGCTCCAGATTAGAGCGGATTCGTTGTTTTCAAAAATATGGACAATTACCCAAGGATTGCTTGATGCTGTTGACATTTTTTCCTAAAAATTTTCTGTTTTGTTTAGCCAAAATAGATAAGGACAAATTTTTTAATGGAAAGTTAATGAGTAAATATTGTCTCTTCCATAAGTGTGCTCGATGAATTTTGAAATGGATTAAAAAATATTGAAAATGTACTCCTTGGTGTTTGCTTTTAGATAAGGCTGTGCAGTTAGCACAATGTTTAAGAAAAGTCTTTTGTAAAATTTTTTAGATGAACGACTTTTTTTAAACCATCCATAACTAGCCTCATATAATTCAAAACACAGTTTTTTCTTAAATAAAAATGCCAGAGCTTTTAAATAGACGGATTAAAAAAAAATTGAATTTAAAAAAAAGTTATGCGGAAAAAAATATGGAAAAATGGACGGGAAATTTTCGGCACCAGCACCAGCTCACGGCACCCCACCGGTGCCGTGAGCTGCTCAGTGCCGGAGCCGCACCGATGTAATTTCCTTTTTTTAGAATTTCGGCACTGGCACCGATTTACTGCACCGACTTTAAAAATTCCGGCACTGACTCTCAAAAATTTCGGCATCGGCACCAGCTCACGGCACCGGTGCGGTGCCGTGAGCTGCCCGTGCCGCACCGATGCCACTCACAACACTGGTTTCAGTATTTATTAATACAGTAGTTAACATTTACAAGTGTATTTGTTTTTACTATTATCAATCGACGTGTAAATTTATGTTACTAATCCAGCAATTCTGTTTTTCTTTGATTTTTGACGTTAAATTAAGAAAAGAACAAAAAACTGGGTGTTAAAAAGAACAAAGTTTTTTTTAACAGGACGACTACCATCTCTGTCTTTCAATCAATTTTCAAGCCTCCTTAATTTTAAAATAACGGTGCTTGATGATAGAGTTAATAATTAAAATTTAAAAATTCTTGATTTAAGACCAAACTTGCCACAATTGACCACACGTCTTTCAAAAATCTAACTAATCAGGACTCAGGGTTCGCAGATGTCCTGATTTATCAGGAATTTCCTGATTTTTCAATTCAAATCCTGATTTTTGATCGCCCGAAATCAGGGATTACCTGATTTTTGGAGATTTTTTTGTTCAAAATCCTGATTTTCCGTTTTTCATCTGTGAACCCTGACAGGACTATAATAATAATTTATTATTAAAATATTTAAAGTATTAACACAAAAAATTTAAACAATATGTTAATTTCAATTTGCCAAATATTGATTTGATAGAAATAAGAAGCTTTCACAAATGATAACCGGATTTAGAACAGGCACATTAACAGTATCACAAATGCTTAAAGGGCATACCAGCATGTTACAGTGCAATTTAAAATTAAAACCTTTTGAATAAAAATTTGCAATTTTATATGAAATGGAAGGCGACGTGTTAGAACGGAACCCGACCACATTCTGACAACGTCAGCATGTTACCACTGAGCTACCCGAGTTATTAGGCCTATATAGCATTTTTTTATTACTTGTCTCTCTTAAAAAAATTGAAGAATTGTATTTAAAAATAATTCTCTTTGTATATAACTGGTCCCCGCCTTTTGCGAATTTGAAATTGCCACTGTAACGCGCTGGTATGTCCCTTTAAAAATCCTTAGCGAAATTAGAATCGACTAATTTCTAAATGCTTTAAAAAACTTTCGTGAGAGTCAAAAAAAAAAATTTTCAGCTGTTGCATACAATCCAGACTAGTTTACAGCTGGTTTGGTTAAAAATATTTTTAAAGGGGTACGCACTTCGGTTACTTTGCGAAAAGGTAGGGACCAGCAAATTTTCGAGTCGTTTCGTTTTACTCTAGTTTTGATTTATTTTTGATTTTGTTTTGTTTATTTACTTTTATAGTTTTTAAATTCGCGGTTTTGCCGGGATTTTTTTAAATTCAAAAGAGCAGAGTCTGGAAATTTGAAATTCTCGTTGTCGGCGACGGGTATTGTCCTTTAAAGATGAAATTAGAAGAATGTCAAAGTCGAAGGCCAAACCATCAATCAACTTTCATCGAAGGCTGGTTTGTCCTTTGACTTTCCTCTTTGACTTTCAACTCTTTCAGCTTCGAACATCCTCGACAATCTACAATTTGTAGAAATTGATGTTGATTTGTTTGTTTGTTGAACTTGTTGATGATTCGAATAAAGTATTATAGGCATGTTTAGTACTAATAAATTAGCCAGGCTCTCCTCTTTTGAATTTTAAAAAAATCTTGGAAAAAGCCGCAAATTCAAAAAGTTACGCCAAAAAAACTAGGGCTTCATAAAACAGGTGGTACTAAGAAAAAATCACGTTTTTGACATTATATAAAAAAATCGCTTTTCGATTTTGAGTCAATCTGCGTACACAGGATTTCGAAATTCGGCCTACAAAAAGTTATGCCCAAAAGAAGAGGCTTAAAATATTTGAATAATCCTTAGATTAGCTGAACTAAAAGCCCTTTTTGAATTTATCCGGTCTTTCTCGATGGAGACCGGATTGTACGCCACAACCATTTATTATTATTTTTGTTATGGAGTACTTGAATGTCTAAAATTTCAGATTCACTTATTTTGGCATAGTTTATGCAAGCGCTCGTTGAATATGCACCAACTGGATCCATCTCTGTGCTTGCAATGCTGAACCAACACATCTATGGTTTTGTGTAACTGATAAGGCTTCAGATAGTCGGAATTATCAACTATGGGTCCAAGATCTTTAGAGTAGCCACAAAAAGAGGAATTCATGGAGGCCATTTTTGGCAGGCTCATGATCTTTACTTTAGTCTTGATCTAAAAGTTTACTCATAAATAATTTCATCACTCTATTTTTTGACCAAGCTTAGTATAGTCTATGTTTTTGTGCAAGCAATGGATAATTACAGAGGCGGGCAAAGACCGGCTAAAGAAAAAATGACTGCAGAACGCCAAACCACCCTGGCCCAAAAATGTCCAAGTGATGTCTTAGAGGAGGGGAAAAGCCATTTAGGTTTGAAAAAGTGGCTTTGGTGGCGCAGTGCGTAAGCGTTTGTGTTGTATGGCCCAAAATAGCGCACAATTTCGACCCCGCGTAGTGGCACGCTATTTATTTTGGATTCTTTGACCAATGTCTAGGGGTAATTGGGGTCGCTGCTTCCGAATCTGGCGTCAAAAAAGTCTAATTACCTCAAGAAATCGGTCAAACAAACCAAAATAAATAGTGTGCCACCACGTGGGATCGAACCTGCGCACGATTTCGGGCCAAAAACACAAACACTCACACACTGCGACACCGGGCCACTTTTTCAAGCCTAAATGGCTTTTCCCCTTCTTTTAAGGCCATTTTAGCTGCTTTTAACACAGAAAAGACTCGTTTTAAAAGTTTTTTTTGCTTTTTTGCCTTGTGGGATTCTTAATAGATACCTCAGGGGTTCCTGAGCATCAAAATTTTCCACTAAAAAGTATTTTACAAACTGAAGAAAAAGTAAAGCTTTTGACAATAAATTTAAAACAATAAATTTAAAGTTCAGAAAAACGGCTTTTGTCGCCAGACGAAAAGCCTGCAAGGGTAAAACTGCGACTCGCTACAAATTGTGACTCGCTACAGAATTGAATTTTTAAATTTCATTTCTTGACAGTTTTTGCATGTTCTTTTAACTTTTTTTAACTTAGACCTTAGGCTTAGGCAAGGGTAGGCCGGCGCATGTTAGGACGGGCTCAAAAGTGTGTCCCAGACTGAGCACCAAAACGCGCCGACTTGAAAAAACCGTAGCGAGTCACAATTTGTAGCGAGTCGAACGTCAGTCGCCTGCAAGAGGTTTCTATAGCCTGACTGGAAATTTAAAAAAAAAGCATTTGTCCGGTTTTCGTTCTTGTAGGATATCTCAGAAAAGGATTCTTCAAGGAATTCTGAATTTTAGAATCTCTATTTATTATCTCTAAATTTCTTGCCATGAGTTTGCCTTTGTCCACTTGGCTTGGTAGTACAGGGCTCGGCAGAGGAACTCCCCTAATATTTCGGCGGTCATTCTCAGACTTCATGGTTAATTGGAACCATTGACCCATGCAAGGTTTTTGGTTGTCACCAAACCTAAATAAAAAGTAGCAAGAAAAATAATAGCTTATAAAGTAAAAAGTTCAGCAAAACAATAGCTTAAAGCTTACTCTGCAGCACTTATTATGATGCAAGGATTAGCCAGGTCGCTTTGAACAGCATAGAAGAAGACATTATTAGGAGATACAAACGTCACCACTGCTTTAACTTCAAAGCCCCTTTCTGCAAAGTAAATTAAATTTTTCACGATCAGAGTCTCTAAAAGCTTACATTATCTGAGAGGATTGGTCTGCTTTCAGATACGCTGTCTTCACAGTCATCAGAAGATATATTTGGTCCGGCGTTGTTTCGGTACTTTTTTTTGATTTTTTATATTCAGGCTTTGTGTGCCATTATTGTGTGTTTTGGAAGTGACTGCCTGCATGTCTCCTCTTGACGAAGTGTGACTCAACCTAAAACATTTTGTGTGAGCGCCGAATCGCTTTTACCAGTTTAATTTTGTTAAAATAATTTTGAAATTTACAAAATTCATTTAAAGCTTTTGCCGAATCTAAAAGATGATTTTTTTAATAATGATTTTTTTGGCGCTACTAGAATATAATCAACCGAAACCGCCACCCTCCTCCCAAGGTAATTTTAGGCTTAGGCTTTAGGCCTTAGGATTAGGCTCAAGGCCAGACCGTACTAATGTCAGCTTTTTTCAAAAAAAAAGTATTTTATTAGGCACCCCTAAAAAATATAGGGGGGGGTCTATATTCCAGTAGCGCCGATTTTTTCATTTGAAATCATCAAAATTATTATTGTCATACTAATAACTGTTTGAACTTATTATTTAATTTATATATTTATCTGTAAAGTTGTAACATAGTTCTGTCGGGGTGTTCTTCGACAGCCTTCGACAGTTTCGTGTTTGAATCTTTTTGTAGAACTTGTATTTCATATTTTCGAGCCTAACAAAGGAAAAAGGAAGCTTATAATGAAAAAAGTTATCAAGGAACTTCGTATACCGTATTCTCTCAAATAGAACCACATGTAGTTCTATTTTCAACCCCCTTGGGGGTGTGGTTCTATTAGAGAGTTTGGTTCAAAGAGAGAGTGTGCTTTTATTAGAGAGAATACGGTAAGTAAGCAAGCACTATTGTCGAAATATACCGTATTTACTGAAATAAGTGCCCATGGGGAGTTATTTTTCAATCTTTAAAAATTCGAAAAATTTTGAGGTCGATTTTGAGATTTTTGGGTGCTCAACCAAAATCTGAAAAGTGTAATCAGGTAGACTCGCGGCAACTAAGAAAACGCAAAAAAAGATTTGCGAAATGTTCGCTTAGGCTGAGATACAAGGTCCGTAGGGTGGGGACTTATTAGAGGGTGGTGAGTTAATACAGTAAATACGGTAATGCTCATAGTGGATTTTTTTAAACTAAGGATAAATTTTACGTTCGAAAAACAACTGACAGAACTCATGTTACGGCCAATACCTACAGGCTAGACTGCGATGTACTTTTTCCACTGGTACGAATGGAGAAGCCTTTGTCAACATCTTTGGGCACCACTTTTAGCAAGTGATTCTAAATAAAAATTATGAATCATGAAGAAATATTTAAAAAGATGCTTACTTTCGGTTTCATATCAGACTTTTCTTTGTTTGGAAATGGACTGCGTGACGTGTTTCCAATTTTTTTCTTAAATAGTTATTAGAATAATGTGGACTTTTTTAGCCACCGTATTTTAAGTAAGCCGTCTCCCTCCTAGTAAGCCGCGTACCTCGACTTCGAGGACCTATATCCCCTCAAATTAGAGGACCTATATCACAGCTTAGAGTGAATATACTGTAAAGCTGCTTACCGCATTCTCTCCAATAATCATGTAATCCTACTATGGGATTTTTTTTCGATCCTAAAAAATCTTGAAATTGTCAATTAAAAATGACCCTAACTCTAAAATCCTAGTCAAAAAAACGAGGGTGTCGGTTTATTATAGAGGTGGGATTATTAGAGAGAATATGGTATTGTATTTCCTTGACTGCCAGGAGCTCCAGCAACTCCGCTTTTTCGATTTTGGATTTTCACCCAAATTTTGGCCCTATTTTTATTAATGCACCGATTTTACAAAATAGCCCCCTATGGTTTTTTCATATCTTTTTGATTCCCGATAACATATTTTTCATAGCGACAACATCATAATGGCAATGAATCATAAATCTTTCTTATCGCTTCAAAGAATTTTTGAAAATAATTCCATTTCTTCGCACTACAGTTCTTGCAGAAAACGGCAAAATTTGAAAAAAAAACCATAGGGGGACCCTTTTGTAAAATCAGTATCTCAAGCAAAATAGGGTACAGTCGAGTCTCGATATAGTGGCACCCCCCTCAAGTTCGTTCCCGCCTAGGGTCCGACGATTTTTTAAGCTCGATTTTTGAAGGTTTTTGCGGAACCTGATCTGTCAGTCTAGTCCCAAATATCGGAAGGATTCCGATTTTACCGGTCGTTTCTAAAAATAGTCAAAGTTTTGCCGAAAAGACCCGCGAGTCTCGATATAGTGGCACCCTATTTTCAAAAAGGGGTGCCACTATATCGAGACCCGCGGGTCTTTTAGGCGAAACTTTGACTATTTTTAGAAACGACCGGTAAAATCGGAATCCTTGCGATATTTGGGACTAGGCTGGCGGATCAGGTTCCGCGAAAACTTTCAAAAATCGAGCTAAAAAAATCGTCAGACCCTAGGCGGGAACGAACTTGAGGGGGGGGGGGGGGGGGGGAGGTGCCACTATATCGAGACTCGACCAGTCGAGTCGACTGTACAAAAATTTCATGATCGACCTCGAATTTTTTCGATTTCCGGTTATCAGCCTGCCGGCCGTATAATTAGAAGAAATGCGGTATAAGTATATAGTATAGAGTATTATAAGTATAGAGAGGTTTCATCCAAGTAACCCCAATTTTAACACAAAAAAAAACCTTAGAAATGTCTTTGAAGTCTTCCGTTTCCTTTACATTCAACGAAGAACAGCTTTGCTTAAAACTTGTATAATTTTTCGGCCGCAAACCAGACTGTCTTTGAGGTTTGGATTTCTCAGAGAAAATACGCCAGTGAGCTCCGTTAATTTCAGAAGTTGACAGCACCCAAATATCAATGGTCTTTCCTAACTGCCATTCGTGCAAAATGTTTGCGTTGTCAATTATGGCACCAAGATCCTTAGAGTAACCACACACTTCATTCTCCTCGACAAAGTCATCAAGAACCTTCATTTGAGTGTGTAACTGCAACAAGTTGCTTTTTATTTGCCTGATTTTTTGCTTGAGTCTACTTTAATAAGTTCGTTGCTAATTGGCACTGTTTGTAGCACAGGCTCATCTATTTTTCTTAAAATTTCGCAGGTTGGAAGACTTATGCGGAACCAGTCACCCACACGAGGTTCTACTTCAAACCTGCAAATATAGGCATAATTAGAACTTGCAAATTTTGAGAGAACTGTTCAGATTTTAACACAATCTTCTAGCCATGCTATTAAGCTATTTTATTTAAATTTGCTGTGTTGTAGCAGAAATCAAGAGCTGCAAATCCCATATTACAGGACAATATTTAATATATTAAGGTACATAGATTTTGAAAAAAATGAATTCCTACAAAAAATTGAGAAAGTGAAGAAAACTTCAATTTTAGTCCGTTTTTTTGTCTTTTTCAAAATATCTTAACACCCATGTATTTAAAAAAATGTAAATATTTCTGTTGCTGCAATCAACGGATTTATTAAAATTTTGACCAGTGGAAGGGGCCAGTGCTAATGCTCTGAGGATGTTCACCAATTATTTTTTGAATTATTTTTTTGTCGTGTAACATTTTTTAAAGCTTTAAACCGAAGACTAGTTGAGCTCAACGTTAATTGATGGGTCAATTACAAGATCATCAACTCCAGCCATGATTTCCTTTTCCTCTTTCAGAGTAAAAAAGTGTACTCGGCCAATTTAAATTTTTGAAATGCCGCTACGTTTAATAACCATGTTCCTTAAAGAGGGGAAAAAATTAATTATTCTTACTTTGATTTAGCCATTGAAAATTTCCTGTCTGGCGAATCAGTTTTTAGAGCAAATAACAAGACACTTTTAGGTCTTGAAAGCACTACAACGGCATCAGTTTCAGATTCTGTCTAAACGCGAAATAATTTTTGCATGTAAATAAGTCAAGAATCTACTTACACGTCCAATATTTGGAGGCACAACTTTAGTTGTCTCAGCATCTTTTTTCGTCGACCCATTTTTGTTTTCATTGACAGCCTGTGATCCAAGCTTTAGAGGGGTGTAGAAATTTATGTGATCATCAACTTCAGCCAGGACTTCTTTTCCTCTTTCTGATAGAAAATCATTGGAAGGCCATCAGGGAGTGTAAATTTTTTGGCCTTATTATCATAAACAGCGTTTAACGGGTGTTCGTAATCTAGTAAATCTTCAGAAATCTCAGAGACTAAATGAAGTGTAAGACCCCAGCCTGGCACAGAAACCACTTTTCTTTGGGCGTTGTAATTCCAGTTGCTAATAGATAACTGAATAGATTTTAGGTTGGAGTTGAACACTTAAAGCTATTTATGCCAACTTTTAGGTCTGGATCGCTGGAAAACACGGAAATATTGTCTCCGAGAGATGATGTTTTGGAAATATTGAGTGCAGTCATACATTCAAATAAGTCTTCGCTAAATTCAAATATAGATCCGATTAATAAAAGGTATGAGAAAAGCCAAAGGGATAGTTTGAAGTCCAATAAAGTAAATAAAGTTATAAAGTCAAAGTTGGTTGTTATTCGAAAACATATTGATCGTATTTAGCTTGAAAACAGGGATTTTTAACTGAAACACAGCTATCTTGTTGCAAGTTTTAAGCAGTTACCATCCAGAAAGGAAGTAATTTCTGTCAGTTTCAAAGGGGAGGGGAATTAGTCTGATACGGGCAGGATAATTTAGATATTGAAACGAAATTTTGACGCTACTGTCATATACATCCCCCCCCCCCAAAAAAAATCTACCGTAATATACACCCCTCCCCCAATCATTTTTGAGTGTACCTAGAACCACAGTTTTTTAAATGCTGGAATTTGTACGGGTTGTCCCTGAGCCTCGTTCCTAGGGCCCAAAAACTGAGCCTAAGGGCTGAGCCTAATTGTTAAGCTTAAAAATGATTGGGGGGGGGGGGGGGTTGGCAATATTAGAGTAGCGGTTGGGGGAGTTAGTTGTATATATTTTATTAGATCTGCTAGAACCCACATAGGTATGAAGTGGACAAAAGATCCAACATTAAAAGCAGTTTTGCTGGTGAGTTGGTAATCGCACACTCCATGCTTAGGGTTATAGATGCTGCCAGTCTCATTGTCTTTGCTTACGACCACCCCATTAACAGATTGCATGCCCTTTAGGCTGTTGGCTTGTAGGAATGCATTCTAAACGAAATATATGGAAATAACTTTATAATTTGAAGAAGCGTGGTTTTTGCGAGCAGCGGCGTGTGCAAAATAGGAATTGACGCGGAACAGTTTTCTTTCGCCTAGCACGATACTCTTTTTAATTATTTTGAACATTTCCAAAGAGTACAGTTCGAAACAAAAGAGAGGGACAATTCAAATTTTGGGTACTTGTCTAGTCGGGGATTTCTTAGAAATCTGGTCTGTTTTCGATAACTGGGGGGGGGGGGGGTAGGTCACCACTAGACAAGTACCAAATTAGACTTGAAAAACCTACTAATTCTGACTGCAAAATAGAAACTTTCAACTGTGAGTCTAACACCCATTCTGCATTCATTTTAGCTAATTGGCGTCGCAGGTCTTTGTTTGTGGAATATTTGTTACTGAAAATTAAACACATTATTGATGAATAAGAGTTCAGCCAACTAACTAAGTGATCCAGGCCATATAAATCTGGTCTTTTTCAAAATTCATTTCTTTGGCAAAGCAGCCTACACGGCCAAATCCAGGTGCCAAGCATAGGTCTTCAGACAAGAGTATAACAGCAGCTCTGATCTAACGATTTTGTGAAATTTATTAAGTTAAAAATTATTGAGGTGGATCTCAACTGTAGGTTAAATCAATCAAAGTAGGTTAAATCATTAAATAATTATTTAGATATTTTAGTGCTAATTTAGATATAGTATCAAAAACAGCTTGGTGCCCTTATTGTAAAAAACAGCAGGATGACCAAGTTTTTTTTTGAATTACCGTATTTTCTCTAATTATAGACCCCGTTCTATAATTAGAGTTGGGCGATTTTTTCAAACTTCAAGTGGTCTGAAAGTTCTGTTTTCATTAACTTTTTGAGCTCTGTAAAAAGTGCCTTTACAGAGCTATAAATGTTAATGAAAACAGAAATTTGATACCACTTAAAATTAGGGGGTCTATAATTAGAGACGGGTCTATAATTAGAGAAAATACGGTAGCAAGGGGGCCAAGACCAACTATTTTGGACGACTGACCTACAACTAAATACACATAATGACTGGTCACTACGACTGGGTACAGTTTTGTTTGTGAAATGTTAAAAAATATGTTCAAACCAGACGGGCGCTGACCTACCCTTGCCTAAGCCAAAGCGTGTAAAAAAATCGAAAAATCAAAAAAAGTTGGAAAAAATAACAGGGGGACCACAGCAAAATTTGGCACTGTACTCAGTCATTATTTGTACCAAGTTGTTAGTAACATTTTAGACACCATATCTGCACCAGGCCCGAAATGTTTTGTTATAAACTATTCATTTATTGTATTGTTTAAAATTTTGTTTTGCAAAATTAGGGCCTGACTACTGACAAGTTTACGGTAGTCATTTTTTTTATTCCCTGTTTTAATTTCTAACGTATTTAGACAAAGCTTATCACAGTTGTGCACTCAGAATTTTTCATTCGCTTATTTATTTTTGAGATTTTAGGCTTTCAGGTTAATGCTTTGTGAAATTTTTTCGACTACCTGGTGGTGGGCACTTACTAAAGTGCAAACACTTAGGTCCCAATTTGAAGGGAGGGGGTGATTAATGGTAGTGATTACGCCACCCGCTTGACCAAAAAAATGGGGCGGATTGCCCTCATACCTTTCAAAAAAAGTTAAAATTGCAGCCCTATTCTAATGTCTCAAGGAGATTTTAGGAAAAAAGAAATATGTAAAAAACAGTGGAGTCTCAATTAACGCTCCTAAGAAAGTACATTGTATCGAAGTTCGACCATAGAGAAAATAACCTGAAAAGTTTCATTGATAACTCTGAGACTGAATGTGGAGCCAGTAATATTGATTTCACCAGTTTCATGGTTGATATCAAGCCAGTCTCCAAGCTCTAAGTTTTGTCTTGAGATATCAATTTCTTCTAGCCGTTGTGACTGCTGTGTTGAAGGGCTCCAGGCAACAGCTGAGTCTTTGTTTTCAAACATATGGACAATTACCAAGGATTGCTTGATGCTGTTGACATTTTGGTCTAAGTTGTGGTATGGTTTAGCTAAAATTATTGTTGCTTAGATAAGGCCATAAAAACTAAATGCAAAAATTTAATCTGTAAATATCGCCTGCTTCAAAATACTCGATGACCTTTCGATTAAAAAAATATATTTAAAGATGCTGCTTGGCATTAAGTTTGGCACTTATTCAGTTGCCACTCTCCCCATACTCGGAATTTTTTAAACATAACCTAAAATCACCTCTTGAGCTAATTTTTTCTACTGAATCATTTTCAAACACTCACTAAATAAAAAAAGGCTATCCAGAACCTTTGGGGCCCCACTCGCCAGAACCAAAGGGGTCCCTGCTATCTTTTGCCATTCTTTTTTTAAATTGTTTTCATTTTGACTGAAATGGTTAATTATGGCTATCCAGAACCTTTGGGGCCCCACTCGCCAGAACCAAAGGGGTCCCACCTTTGGTTCTGGCGAGTGGGGCTCCAAAGGTTCTGTTGCTCCTAAAAAAAAATTAATTCTGTCAAAAAATTTGCCTTCCTCGCCTTTTCGACTGAATTTTAACTTCTAATAGATTTTGATCATTTTTTCACTTTCTAGTTCAGCACCAAAAGCTCACTACAGTCAATAATTACGAACGTTAAATTAATTTTTCTCACGTTTTAAATACAACAAATGACTAGTTTTTGCTTGAAGGGGCATGGTTACCTGTTTTTGAATAATGTCCCCGCCAATTCAAAAAAAATTCTGAATCATCGAACTTGTGTAACAAAACAAGGCCTAGAATTTAATTTTATGTACATTTTGGTTGGAAACTAAGTTAAAAAATCCGCACACAAATTGAATGATTAGGAAAAATTTTTGAATTAGCGGGAAAAAATTTGTAACAGGTGACCACGCCCCTTTAAACCGGGTCAGTTATTTTTTCTAAGTTGGATCATTGGATTTAAGTAACACAATTTTTCGTAAAATCTTTATTTTATCTCAACTGTAACAAAATCAAACCCATGAAATATTTTTAATTTTTTATGCACGTTCAGCACAATTTCACTTAAAGCTTTATTTTGGTCTTTGTGCACATTCAGATGGATGCTAATGGCTGTAGACTCCATGTTTAATGACCACAGTTTCATATCAGTTATTTCCACAACTCCTAAAATAAATTATTTGCAGTAAATTTACAAACTCATTAAAGAATAAAACCGTGTTTCAAACCTTACCTTCTATAGCTATTATATCAGTACAGATTTTGGACAAATTGATTTGGGATGGCACAGCTTCCATCAAAACCAGTATCGTGTCTTTGAAAACCGAAAATGTGGTCATCTAGAAATTTTTACATCTAAACAATACTGGCGCTGATTGCAAAGCTTACTAGCACAAGAAGACTGAACACAAATGTGCACAATGGATCTGCCAATTTATAACCAGTAAATTTGATCACAATCGATGCGATCAACACCCCAACCGATTGCACCAGATCTCCCAAAGCATGAATAAATGCTGCTCGGATATTAAGATTCTTATTGCTGGTTGGAAACGAAGTTGGAGAAATTTCACCATAGCTATCAGATATCTTTAAAAAAAAGTCTTTCAAGTTTATATCAACCATATTGTATCAAGCATCAATTATCACAGGGTAACACAAAATTACCGCATCAGTGTTTAAAACCCTCTCTTTACTTTGTTTCTTAGTTTTTAAAAAAATTTCATTCAAAAGTGATTGGATCTACCTAAATAGCTTTTTTCCATTAACTTAATTACCGCTTTTTCGTCTAATATGGCCGCCCCCTCCCAACAAGCCGCCCCCTCTAATAACTC
Source organism: Ditylenchus dipsaci (assembly GCA_004194705.1). Classification (NCBI taxonomy): domain Eukaryota; kingdom Metazoa; phylum Nematoda; class Chromadorea; order Rhabditida; family Anguinidae; genus Ditylenchus; species Ditylenchus dipsaci. The sequence continues at coordinate 77,281 of SADC01001205.1, forward strand.
TCCTAGAAGATGATTGAAAAATAAGCCGCCCGGGCGGCCTATTAGTGGAAAAACGATAACTTCGTTTTCAGGTAACTTATTTATATTGTTAGTTGAATTTATATTGTTAGTTGAAATCTCAAAAATTTTTGAAATTTTACCAGTTCGCGCAACATCTTGACAAAATTTTCTAACAATGGCGCGGTGATTTTGTGTCATCTATCGAGACGTCCCTGTTTCGTACCAAGGCAAAGTTTTTCAAAAAAAAAAGTGTTAGAAAATTTTAATCTGATGCTTTTCCGTCGTGTGGACTCACTGTTTGTTATTATTGTTCTGTGTAAAAAAATGAGGATTGAAAAATTTAATTTTTCAATCAAAATAACCCTTGAAGACTATCGTCATTTTAGGGAAAAAATTATTAGTGGCGAAAATTGGCGAACTTTAAAAAAAGTAAATTGTGGAGATCTCTAAAAAGACTTACTGAACTATTAGATTTATCATTTGAGCCCTTTTTTGTTTTTGCAAAGTAAAGTAGCCCTCCAATAATGACATTAAAGCAAACACCAACACTTGCTGTAATCATCATTGCGTCAGGCTCTATCTCATAATCTGCGTGCACTATCCTTATCACAGCCAGATAAATTAGCAATCCAGTTAAAGCCCAAATTGTAAATATGCTAAATATTAGGCTTTAAATCCCATTCACTTTTTTTTCATAAAATTTTTCAACCTAGCCAAAGCTCCTAAGACTTCAGCCCTATGGAAACCAAAAGAAAATTTTGCAGTAGGCTTTTTTCTGGACAAACGAATAGCAAGTATAGAGATGAGAAAGCCTGCTAGATCAGACATCATGTGAAAGGCATCTGTCATAATTGCTAGACTATTTCCCAAATAGCCTCCTACTAGTTCTGCTATTATGAACACAAAAGTAAGGCAGGAGATGATAATCAAAACTCGTTCATTCCGCCTAAAAGCATAAGTTTAAGCCATTTTTGCCCAAATTGATTTTTGAAAAATCGAAATTTTTTCTTTGAGCTTAAATGGTTATTTTCACAGGTACAGTCGACGCTCTCTATAACGACGCTCTTTATAACGATCCGGAAAAAAGAATTATTTCGTCTTGAGCTAAGTCATTTACGTCAAAACGACGCTCTTTATAACGACGCTCTCTATAACGACGCTCTCTATAACGACTCGGTTTAGCCGGTCCCTTGAGAGTTGTTATAGAGAGCTTTGACTGTACCGTATTTTCTCTATTTAACGCCCCGAAGCGTTTATTGTTCAGCCCCAAAAAATTCTAAAATTGTCTATCAAAAATGGCCTTAACTCTGAAAATAGTCAAAAAGGGGGCGTTTATTAGAGAGGGGATGTTTATTGAAGATTGGCGTTTAATAGAGAAAATACGGTAGAATGGTTGATCTAATTATAAAAACTCAGTAAAAAGGTTAGGACGATTAAAATCTCTAGACTGTAATAATTTTCGAAAATTCGATTTTTATACTTTATTAAGTATTTTTTGAGTTTTTTGACCCACTTTTTGTGCATAATATCTGATCAAGTCACCACTAAAAATGTAGCGTAATGTCTCAGCTATCTGTTGAAAAAAAATTATCGTGATGATTGTTAGAAAAATATGAGGAAAAACAGAATGACAAAAAACAAATTTCAATTTTTCATTTTTATTTTTTCCACAATGAAGATTTTAAAAAAAGCTATATCTCAGCGTTCTTACATTTTAAAATTTGTTCTGAAAAATGAGTTTTGTAGCTCTTAGTCTGTTTTACCACATGGCGTTTACATATCCGTTCAAGTATCATTTTTCCAAACCGACTTATTCATTATGTATTTTTGCAAAAGATTAAATATGTTTCAAAGATTCGTGAAAGTCACATCTAGAAGCCAAAACGAAGAGCTACAAATCAAAAAAATTCAGCTCGTAACGGTTGAAAACTCGGCGAGAAACGAACTATCAAAAATTACGTCGATTTGCAATACACGTGGGCAAATATGGTTTAAGGTTTTAAAAAATATTTTGAGCACTAAAACCTTGAAAACTGTTGTTGATCATGCTCTTTAGTGAAATTCAGTTGACTGCTGGTTGAAGTTGAAGAAACGGCTGATCCATAGCCATCTTCTTCAAGTATAATACTTAGTCTATTAGGATCATCCTGCAATTGTTCTTGATTTGGTCTTGTCATTTTAATGGCGAAAAAATCGCTTTTTGACACTTTGAAATAAACAAACAACTGTTCACACTTTTATACAATTTTGTTTATAGAAAAAGTTCAATGAAATAATAAGTGAGTCACAAGAATTATTGCTAAACGTCTTATCAATAGTAAAATGTGGGTGAAAAATTGTTTTTAAAATGCAATCATTACTAATGCAGATCCTGTTTTTGTTTTAGCAATAAAAACTTGAAAATGCACACTCAAATATTGCATAACGCAGTAGTATTTAAAGCACCATACTTGTTGATGCAAATGAGAATTTGACAAATTCAAACGCGCGCGGGACACTTCTCTTTCGTCTCGCACTCTACTGTTTGGAGTTATTTCCAATGACTTAAAAGAGTACAGTGAGAGACGAAAGAGAAGTGTCCCGCGCGCATTTGAATTTTCAAATTCTCATTTGCATCAACAAGTATGGTCCTTTAAAAAGCTAATCATTAGCTTTTAAAGGAGGACAGACAATAGGGGGAAAGGGGATTTTGACTAGAAAATGGGATTTTGCTACCTTAAGTTAATTTAATTTTTAACCCCTAATTTTTACACCAATCGTTATTACCATGAATCCACGCGACAAAAAACACATCGGATCGAAGTTTCGAAACAAATTTTTTTCGAAAAATTTGCCCTGGTCCAATTCAGGGGCGTAACGGTACTTTTCGGAATTGTGTCAGAACTGTCATTTTCATGAATGCTCTAGTGAACATTGTTATATACAAATCTATACTCAAAATGACGCCAGAAAGCTATAATACATTTTGAGTATAACGTTGTACATGACTGTGCTAGCAAAATGTGCGAAAAAAAACCAAAATTCTAAAAAAACTCCAGGCTTTCGGGAAATTTTCGGAGCTTTTTGAGAACTTTTATTTTTTTCGCACATTTTGCAAGCACAGTCATATACAACGTTATACTCAAAATGTAGCCCAGCTTTCTGGCGTCATTTTGAGTATGGACTTGTATATAACAATGTCTACTAGAGCATTTATGAAAATGAAAGTTCTGACACAATTCCGAAAAGTACCGTTACGCCCCTGAATTGGACCAGGGCAAATTTTTCGGAAAAAAAAATTTTGTTCGAAACTTCGATCTCATGTGTCTTTTGTTAGGTGGTTTCGTGGTAATAACGGTTGGTGTAAGAAAAATTAGGGGTTAAAAATAAAAATTAAATTAACTTAAAGTAGCAAAATCCCATTTTCTAGTCAAAATCCCCCTATTGTCTGTCCTCCTTTAAAGCGTGGGGGTGCAATGTGTTAAGCAGATAGTCTCGACACAAAATGGTTTATCCAAATTTTTTATTTTTTAAATGTTTAGTGGGTTTAGAGCCGTATTTTGTAAACAGCCCATTGCTGCTATAACTAACAAAACTTTAAAGTTAAATTAAAAGTTGGATTATGGCACAGCCAACTCCTAATTTAACGACACCTAAACCCCCCCCCCCCTCCCCAAACTTTGTTCTCGCATAGGGTCCAGCACTTTTTTATCCCAGTTTTTTAAATACCATGCCAAATGTAATTCTCCAGTCTGGTGCGAAAAATCGCAAGGGCTCCGATTTTTCCGATTATTTTTCAAATAAAAAATCATTTTGCTAAAAAGACCAGCGATCCTCGATTTAACGGCTCCTATTTTTAAAAATCAAGTACCCGCGGCTCTTTTCGGCAAGACTGCTGACATTCACAAAAACTATTGCAATTCTTGCGATTTTTCGCACTGAACTGGTGAATCACATTTGGTAGGGGTTCAAAAAATTGGTATGAAAAAATTCATGCCCTAGGCGGAAACGAACTCAAGGTTGGGGAATTATATCGAGGGCACTGTTTCCAAAATGAAAATGAAAACACGATGAAAAATGAAAATTTCAGTGAAAATTTGAATGAAAATGAAACTTTCATTTTCATTGAATGAAAAATTTTCATTTTCATTTTGAAAGAGGAAAATGAAAATGAAAATTTTCATTTTCATGAAAATTTCAAAAAATGGGATCTCGGTACCAAGATTCTAGCTAAAAAATTGCCTGAGATGTTATCCCGGACAGAGGTATTATCCACAGCATTAGATTTGAGAAGGAAAAAGAGGAAACGAAAATAATACACTGATGAAATGAAAATGTGCAGTTAGCAGAATGAAATGAAAATTTTCACTGAAAATTTCATTTTTCACTGAAAATTCTCATTTTTCATTTGATGAAAATGAAAATTTTCATTTTCATTTTCATCATGGAAAATGAAAATGAAAATGAAAATTTTCATTTCCTTTTTCATTTTCATTTTAAAAAATTTTCATTTTCATTTTTCATTTTGGAAACACTGATCGAGGGTTGACTGTACCATCGATCATGGTGAAATTGACTGCGAGACATTAATAACCGTGCATGACCACTTGTTATGTACGGGTAATTTTTTTCAGATAAATAAAAGTGTTTCAATGCTGACTAAAAAATTCTTTGCAGAATATCAAATTTTTAAGCAGAATGTGGAGTTTTCATAATTTTTGTTTAAAATTTAGTAGGAACTAGAGTTCCGAGGTTTTTCAGCGTTAAAGATCGTTACGAAAGTTATTTTAAGTAAACTATTTTATTTGGAACATACTAAACGTTTTACGGAAAAATGGAAAAAATAAAAAAAATAACTGTACGTTATAAACTGCTGAATTTCTCATATGATTTACAACAAGTTCCACAGTTATTAATGCGAACTTATCGAATATATTCTAACAAGGACTCTCCCGGGGTGTCATTCTGAGGACCCTATCGCGGCAATTTTTTATTGCATATTCTTGTAGAGCCCCTATGACTTCTTAGTGAATCTTTCCCCATGAGGCGAGATTACCACAAAAAGTGGTAGAATACTAAAATCAAAGTTGTGAAATGACCATGATATGGATATCATGGTATTTATTGGGAGTTTTTCTGCAATGTATTTTGCTATGCGCATTCAATACTCAAAATGACGCGATAGGGTCCTCAGAATGACACCCCAGGAGGGTCCCTTGTAAATTCTACACTTATCTATAAATTTAGAATGTATCCATAACTTTACGCTGATAACTGTAGAATTATACGAAAAAATTCTACAGTTATCGAATATAGTATGTGTGCCAAGCGGAAAATTTCCCGAAAAACTTTCCGGCTAATTTCTCCAATTTATTCTGTCCGGACTGAAAAGCAACCCTGTAAAAAACGTATGAAAAAATTTAGCATTAAAAAAATCAAATTAATATTGTCTCCGATGTTATCATTGAATCAAATTTCGTTATCAAAAATTCTTTTCATAGGGGTTTTTAATAGCAAGAAGCAATCAATTCTCCACACTTTTTTATTGTTTATATTGTCAAGTGCTCGCGTGCCATTTACACTATTAGATACACATCACCCATTTATTGAATTCATCATTTTGCTACTATGGAAATTTATAAATAAAGCATAGCATCTATAAATTGCTTAAGTTATTTACATCAATGAAAAGTACAACAGTACTTACCATATTTCCTATCTTCACATTTTTAATATTTTTTCATACTGGTGAGTAGTAATTTTTAAATGATCAAAGTTATTTTATAAGTTTATTTGGTTCATAACTTTTATTTTGGAAACTTAATTTTCTGCTTTTCTGGGTTAGAGATGCGGCACTCATTTACCTTAGAGCAAGACTCTTGATCAAAAATGTATATAGAGACTCTTTTTGCAAAGTCTCATGTTGAAAAACCTGGTGAATCAGACAAATAGTCGCAATCACAAAATGCCTAAAACTCAATTTTTAATTCAATTTTTCTAAACAAGTTTTTAATTAATGCACTAAGTTGGTCATACTAAATCCAAGCTCATAATATACTTGAATGATCGCCAGGAGTTAAGCTTTCTAACAATACCAACAATCGGCTCTTTCGGCTGGTAAAGTTGAGATAAATAACCACTTGTTTGTTAGGGTGGAGATTTTCAAAATGTTCTACCCTCGCTTCCTACAAGCGAAAACTTTTGTGTAGAGATAATAATATATACAGACGAAAATGGGACAGGCTTTAGGTGTACCCTATATCGAGGTTTAAACCATCGAGTGTTCGTTTTAGTAATTTTAATTACGGCCCGCTTACAATTGGATGTCAATATGGATGTCGAAGTGAAAGTGGTGTCTAGATTTGATGTTTTTCATTGGAAAATGCCAAATCTGATGTAGATGCCTAGACCTAAAATCAAAAAGTAGATATTGGTCATCTACCGTATTTCTCTATTAAAAGCCCTGGGCGTTTAAAGTTGAAGCCCAAAAAGTTGGGAAATTGTTTATCAAAAATGGACATAACTCCGAAAACCTAGTCAAAAAAAGGGGCGTTTATTAGAGAGAAGGCTTTTGATAAAGAAAGTACGGTATATCCACATCGACATCCCATTGTAAGCGAGCCCTTAACCGCTGCCCAAAATGACTGAATCCAGGTGTACACTATATTGAGTGGTACACTACATCGCGTGCACACTATTATAGAGTTTCGACTGCTAAATATTCAAAAAAAACGGAGCAGTTTCGGCATACACCTCCCCCCCAGTCAAGTTTGGTATACACCCCCCAGTTTGCCTTGGTTCCCCAAGCTGATTTTTTTAAAAAAATTTTCCGAATTTTTTTCAACTTTAACCTAATAAAAAAACAGCGTTCAAAAATTTCGAAAAATTTTTTTAAAAAATCAGCTTGAGGGACCAAGGCAAACTGGGGGTGTATACCGAACTTGAGTGGGGGGGGGGTGTATACCGAAACTTAGCCAAAAAAACAAAGACCAGGACCTCCCCGCCATTTTGACATAAAATACAGACAAAATGTGCAAAGTGAATGTATAAGTTGTAACACAAATTTCCTATTACTCTTTTCCCCCTAGGAAAACCTTTGATCCTGACACTGGATTCGGGTTCAGCGTGGTCGATTTCTTTACCAGAAAGCTAAACTCCTGGCAGTTATTTAAGTATATTATGAGCCTGGGTGTAGTATGACTATCTTGGCGCATCAATTAAAAACTTGTGGGCATCCAGGTGGATTTTGACCCTGCACAATTTTTACCTTGCGGACCCTTTTTCATCTACTTGACCCTTCATTGAAGCGGAAAGGACCCGTACTATCATGTTCAGCGTGAAATTCTGCACTAGTATTGACAAAGTCACAACCGGCCTTTCTCGTGTAAACTGGTGACTAAGAAATGTCGATTTTTTTTAATTCACAGGATAATTTAGTTTCTAGTTGCTGTTTGCCAATTCTATCAAATGTCTAAATTTTTTATTTTAGCCTCAGCGAGTGTTCAAGACTTTCAACGACAAACAAATGTAGTCTCAAATAATTTTGATGAGTTTGTTGCAGTCTTTCAAGCACTTGACCAGTCTAACAAAATATTACTTTATGGACATGTTCGAATGTGGACCACTTCCACTAAACAACTTGCTTTCTTGGAAACTATTAATATAACGTGTCACCTGGAATGCTCATTGGAATTTTTAGTAGATCCAAATGTGGCTCAAGTAATGACTTCAAGTTCGTGTTTTTTAAAAGGCTTTAAAAAGTATTTCAAAAAATATTCAGATGAAAAAACTTTATATCAGTTGAAAATGCCAGAAAATGGCACAGAAAATGTCTCACTCGACCTTTCTTTTGGCAATCAAGTAAATGTTAGCGCTGTTTCCATACCTTTTGTGAATTGGAAGACTATCATGCCATTTGATTCACTTACCAATTGCACTATGAATACTTACACTTATTCTGAAGGAACTTTAAACACTTGTATTTGTGCTAATCAGCCTGGAAAAAGAGAAGACTTTTTTCGATTGTCCTATAGCTCAGAAAAGTGTAATACGCAATTCTCCAAATTCGACAGCAGGTAATTTTTTGCATATATTATCGACCTGTTGTATTTTTGCCGTTTTTCGAAATAAAAATAAAATAAACACGGATTCAAACATTTCAAAAAATCTTAAAACAGAATAATGCAAAAAATTTGAACGAAAAAACAGCAGGGGGGACCAACGATTTTTTCAGATATTAAAGCAAAAAAAAACAATGAGAGCCAGGCACTTCTTTTTTGCCACGGACAGCCATAGAGCATAAGGGCCCCTTGTTACGTCTAATGTATTTCTTCTAACAGCTCGCGGGTCTCCAATAAATCCCAGGTCCAGAGCTCAAACGAAAAATAACTCCGCTCCTATAATTTTTAATTATAACAGAGACATCATTTTTATAAGTAGGTTGAACCTCGGAGGAAACACCACCCAAACCGTGTTCAGGACACGGTTCTGGATAGGGTTAATGATTTTTAATTAGTTTCAGCTGAATCCAAAATTTCATATTTTGGAGATGGATACCAACTCAGAGGAGGTACCACGGGGTTTTCCTACCAGCTCTGAGGCTTAAAGGTTTTATAAAAAAATAGTTTATGATTCTTAATCAAGAAAAATGATGTCTAAAACTACCGGATTTGAACCTGTAACCTCATAATTGGGATTCGAACTTGCAGATGAATTGGGTGCACAAGAATTCACCTAATGCCGTTCAATGATCGTGAAAAAAATTGAATTCTCGGGCATCACCTCTTATAAGCATGGGCGTGCCCCTTTTAAGCTTTGCTTTTTACCTTGAAATTTACTAAATTAAATGAATATTGTTTTAAATTTAGACAAAATCGACAATATTTATGACAAAGCTACAAACTATGACAAAACAGTGAATGTGATTGAATTGACAAGTGAACTTAATGAATCTGTTCAAAATGCCAGCTTGAATGATGAAGAAGTTTATAAAATTTCTATAGTATTAGAAAGAATAAGTAATGCTACTGGTAATGGAACGGTAAGTCATTTTAGTTTGTTTATTGATATTTCAGATTTGTAAGTCCTGTAAAAATCAAGAATGAAAATTAAACTTTGTTAAATTTAGAAAAACTATATCGATATTACAAGTTTTAGTGCTGAGATGTAGCGCAGCTCAAGAGCTACCAGACTTGGGCAATTGACATGTCAATTGCAAATGTCAATGTCATTTGACAAGAGTGATAACAACTTCAACTTACTAAGCAAATCACCAGCTTACGTAAAATATACTCATCATAGCTTTATTAAAACTAAATCCCTGTAGGAAATTACTATAAGTTACCAAAAAATACTATCACTTACTATAAACCAGATCAAGCTTTATCATAAAGCCTGAAAATGTAGTTAAAAATTGATGAAAATCCCTCTTTGCAATTGACATAATTTCATACTGCGTGTCAATTGTGTCAATTGACACGTCAATCGATATTGGCAAACCCTGAGCAGACTCATATTACAGAAAGTATTTTTCAAAATCTGAATGTTGAGATACGGCTTTTTAACAAATGACAAAATTCAAATTTTCATCATTTTGTTCGGATTTTTTCAAAGTTTTTTTTTCAAAAGACCATATTTTGACGATATTACACTCCAAAAAAAAATCCGACGCTACTTGCATATTCCCCCCCCCCCAATAAACTTTTTTAAAGTGTTTTAAAAGGGGGGGGGAACTTTATTTACGCATCGCCTTAGGTCACAGGTTCGACTACCACTGGCTGCAGACCTTATTTTTTTCTCCTTTTATTTACAAGTTTAGTGTCAAAATGTAGCCAAGCTTCTGGGCTTTTCTTTGAGCCATCATACAGATGAAAAGTTGGTATAAAGCTAGGGCTAAAATATAAAAAATCCAATTCGATGAAATCCTCAATAGGACTATACCATTACTTTTCGGTAGTATCCTGGAACTGACGTTTTTTCCCAATTTTAATTTACATACTCATTTGCAATCTTACACTCGAAATGTAGCCCTGCTTCTTGCCGTCATTTTCAGCAAACGGTTGTATAAAATAATGTAAATTGAAATCGCAAAAAATCTCAGTTCCTAGTACGCATCATTTTGGCTAGTTTCCTTCAATTTTGGTAGTCATTTCCAAAAATCGTAAAATTGAGGCAGTTGATGACAGCAAATCAGTGCTGGAAATGGTTGCAATCAATCGCTCGATGATTTTTGGACCTAAAAGTAGAAAACTTACAAAAAAAGTAAATTAAAACACCCCAGAGGGACTAGAACTTTCGACAAAGGCGATGCGTATATAAAGTCCCCCCCCCCTTTAAAACACTCTATATCGACTCAAAATCGCCTCAAGAGTTAAAAAAAGACATTATTTTTGAGTTCAGGTCAGTAAAAAATTGAGTTTTGGACACTTTTACATTTCGACTTTTCAACTATTTTACCATGTTTTTCAACATGGGACTTGGCAAAAATTACCTCTAAATGCATTTTCGATTGAGAGTCTTGCTCGGAATTATGTCTAAGGTAAGTGAGTGCGCGGCATCTCTAGCTCTCAAGCCCCCTGCACCCCCGAAGGGGCGCTGGGGGCTTGGTTGCTGGGTGGCTTGGTTGGTCACACTTTTTATGAATTATCAAAAAATGTGGTCATATAGGGCTCAAAAAATTTTGTTGTATATGTTTTTAGATTCGCCTTGATGTCAGCTTTCGTTTAAGAAAAGAGCGTCGAAAATTCGCATTTTTAAGACGGGCGTTGACAAAAGTATGCAGGTTATTTTTAAAAAAAAATCTCATAGTTTTTAAAAATTTTGTTCTCAAATTAAAATTTTGAATGAATTCAAAACTACATTTGTAGGTGAAAATAGCAAGGGTAGGCGAGGATAGGCGTGGGTAGGTTAATATATGCGAGGAATTGCAAGGATAGGAAGGGTAGGCGAGAGTAGGCAAGGGTAGGTTAAGATAGTTGAGGATAGTTGAGGTAGAATAGGTGGTTACCAACTAGGGGGGATGGTCTACCCTAACCATTAATGAACTCGAAAGATTAATCTACCCAAACTACTAATGTAAATGAACCACTAATGTTCCCGAACCACGGGAACAGGGCCCGAACCACTAATGTTCCCGAACGGCATAGGCGCCTGCAGACCCTAGTTGTATAGTAGCACCGTATATTTGAAAAAAAGCAAAAGTCTCTAAATCAATTTTTGATCGAGATTCTTGAACAATTATATGACACTAGTGCCTATTTCTTCTGCAGAAATTAACGAGAATTAAAATATTCAGCACTAATGAAAAACATTTAGTTTAGTTTGGTGTTTTAAAATCTCGGTGAAACTATTCTTACACATTTTTCATGTTTTTTCGTAAAAAAAAGAAATGATGATATATAAAAAGTGGTACAAACTAGCTTTTAGAGAGAAGGATCTATGTACTACAAGAGCTTTTTGGAATATTTGACAATTTGCTAGACCAAAACAGATCAACTATGATAAAAAGCAACGATCAAGGAAGACATTCTACCAGGCGCATTATCCTTGCTATGGACAAATTCCTGTCTGGAAGTAACAGCTCTTTACAATATTTAGATGGTAAGAATCTAGGAGTGCTAAGAGACGCGACTCCTGATTGCCACAATGAAAGTTCTATGTTGGCTTAGCTGATTTCGGCGACAAATTTGGAGCTCTTGATCGAACAAATAGACGCATACACACCTCTATTCAGCTTTCTAGACTAAGTGTATGCGGAAAGTCAAAAAATAACTTTACCAATTTTCAATCAATCAATCCAAATCCAGTCAGCTTTGTGATCTACAGATACCAGAACTTCTATTTAGGAGATTCTAAAAATCCTTTTGTGAATGCCCGTCCATCAGCATCTAAATCACCGACAGTTGTTTCAACTAGAAGAGAAAGATGTATTCCGGGATACTTTGATGCAGATCATAGTGTAGGTATGGCCACAATTGATAGTGATGAAAATTTCGAAGTTCTAGCAACTATCAAATATTCGAAGGTGAATTCTCTCAACAAGTTAGAGACTAAATTTTAATTGGGAGTTCCAAAAATAAATAAAGTTAAACTATAAAAATTAGGGGTTTTCCTACCTATTTATGAAAAATATTTTGCACTATTAGAAACTGCGTGTTTAAGTGCCTACCTACACAGGCCTACCCAGACGGGTGGGGTCTAGCTGGGCTATAGCCCCCCCCTCGTCAAGATTTTTTTAGCCTTTTTTAGTTATTTAGCCTAATTTAGCATTTTTGTCTTTTCAGCCACCTCCTGTCAAAAAAATCGTACGCCTATGCGTAGGTTAGGGTCACATTTCAGGGCGTAATCGTTTCGCCAATGCGATCTCTTCGCCAATAGCATCTTTTCGCCAATGAGATCAATTCGCCAATGCATCTTTTCGCCAATAGAATCTTTTCGCCAATGGCCTCATTTCGCCAATGAGATCACTTCGCCAATGCATCTTTTCGCCAATGGCATCTTTTCGCCAATGAGATCACTTCGCCAATGCATCTTTTCGCCAATGGCATCTTTTCGCCAATAGACTCTTTTCGCGTATACTCTTGATTTCTTTGGCAAAAAAGCGGTGAGAAGTGTAAATGTGATTTAAATTAAATCGTTTAATTCTTTAAATGGGGTACACATCCAATAGCGAATAGATGATCTCTCAGGTTCGACTCCCAGTGGGTGCATAACCTATTCCTTTACTTATATTTTTAGTAAGTTCACTGACTACTAAGGTCAAAAACTATCTAGGAATTGATTGGATCAATTCAAGCACTGCAGTCACCAAATTCCCTAATTTTGGGAGTTCGTGCAAATCACCATCCAAATGAAAGGAAACCATCAAAATTGATGCATACTTAGTTTTATATTGCCTCAACGACTACCAATTTTATTTATTTTTCGACGCTTTAGTAAATTTCTAGAGTAAAATTTTACGAGGAACCAGATAGAAATTTTTCCACGCCACAATCACTTCAGAAAAGTGGGTAGTAAGCAAAGTTTTTACCAAGGAAGAAAAGAGTATTTTCGAGGAGTATGATTTCGGTATTATTTGGGAACTGACGTTTTTTTTGCAATTTTTATTTACATGATGATTTACAATCAAATACTGAAAATGACGTCAGGAACATTTCGAGTATAAGCTTATAAATAACCATGTAAATTAAAATTGTAAAAAAACGCCAGTGCCGAAATAATACCGAAAAGTTCCAAGAGAGGCCTGGGTAGAATGGCATGGATTTGGACATCGTACAATGTTTCTTAACCCATTTGTGCCCACGTGTACGTAATACGTACCAAAATGCCTTACTCCGCCCTGTGGATATTTTTGAGTTTCGGTTTGATTTTTTCATTCCGAATTACGTCACGGACAAAACCCGAAAATCACGGACTTTTGGCTGTACTTAATATAGCAGAGTGTAGCTCAAGATTTCTACTGCAATATCACCAGACAAATTCCTGGCAGCTCGCAAAATTTACAACTAAAACTACTTTACTTCAGCAACTGATTTTTTTAGTCGAAAATAGCCATTTTTGAGGGCAGTTTCATAAGCTTTGAGGGCAGTTTCATAAGCAAATCGACTATGCTTAACACGAATCCGATGTCAAAAATCTAGGTTTCTCTAGCGAAATTTAAGTTTTACGTGAAAATCGTTTTTGAACTTTTTGGGAGTCTTGTTAAACACTAAGAAAGCCTGTTTTCTGCCATGCGCTATAGTAGAGACTTAAGAATTCCTGCAATCGCAAAAAATTTTGCTTTCTTATTCAAAAAAACTACGTTTACAAAAAGGACGAAAATCATTCTTTTTGCTGGTAGTACAACATTCCCGAATTACTTTAGTCGGTGTGATATACCGTTGGGAAGCTCTAATCCTGGGCTTCCGATGGCGTTAAAAGCAATACATAAATTCACGGAAATCGTGAGAAAAATGAAAAATAAAGATAGAACTAAAACCCGAAAAACAAGTTTTCAAAAAAAGGCCGTTTCTCATATTCTTGGCGCAAATTTTGAAAAACTAACAACACAGGCGTTCTCAGCGTTGAATTCTGAGTCGAAATAAACCGATGTAACAACCGGTATTTGACGTGTTAAGAAAACGCAAAAAAGATCAGCAAAATATTTGCTCTGGGCTGATACAGAGGTCCTCGAAGTAAGAGGTGGGCGCTTATTAGAAAAAATACGGTAAGCCAAAATTGGATCTTTTTGAGGATGAGGATATTTTTTTGGCCTGCGAGTGAGAGTGAGCGAGAACAAATTTGTTCTCACAGGCTTTGAGTGAGAGTGAGAATAACTTTTTTTGTCCTCACAGGCTTTGAGTGAGAGTGAGAATTGAAAAAACCTTGTGAGTGAGAGTGAGTCAGATTCTCACTCGGAGTGAGCTCAGTAAAACACTGGTATCCACCCACTGGGAATCGAACCTGAGAGATCATCTATTCGCTGTTGGATGTGTATCCCATTTAAAAAATTAAATTAAATTTTCACTTCTCACCGCTTATTCGCGAAAGAAATCAAGAATATACGCGAAAAGAGTTTATCGGCGAAAAGATGCCATTGGCGAAAAGATGCATTGGCGAGAAGATGCTATTGGCGAAATGATGCATTGGCGAAATGGTTTCATTGGCGAAAAGATGCAGTTGGCGAAATGACCTTATTGGCGAAAATTTCATTGGCGAAACGATTACGCCACCACATTCCCACATTTCATATCGCGACATTTCATATCCAGTGTTGGAAACTCGTACTTTGCTCGTACCTTGCTCGTACTTGATATTTTATATTTTTGTTTGCAATTTTTTCTTTTATCTGAATTTTTTTTTAAAGGCGGCTTCAGGACATTCACAGCTATAAACTGGTTTCAAGATTAAAAAAAGTAAAATATCATCATTTTAAATGCAAGTACGAGTACTCGTACTAGTACTCGTACTTGTGCTCGTACTTGCCTTTTAAATGCTGATATTTTACGTTTTTTAATCTTGAAACTAGTTTATTTTTTTGTGAAATGGTAGCTGTGAATGTCCTGAAGCTGTCTATCAAAAAAAATTCAGATAAAAGAAAAAAATTTCAAACAAAAAATACAAAATATCAAGTACGAGCAAAGCACGAGTTCCCAACACAGTTCATATCGCAACATTTCATTTCGCGATAATTCATTCATTTTCTCTGACTTTTTTAAAACTCTTTAAAAAATATGTCACGATCTGATAGCTAAGATTTCAGGCTACAAAATGATATTTTTCAAACCGGTGTTTGAAATAATGTTGGTCAAAAAACACCTTTTAAAAAAACGCCACCAACTAACCAAGCAAACAGGCCTTATAGTTAGTCTTGATATGGATGATACCAAATAGCATGGTTTGATAAGGCTGAAAAGAGGTTTATCTTATTCAATCCCATTATTTGAGTATAATTTAGTAATTTAGTGTATCAAATCGGTGTATTAACCAGTTTTCGTATTAAATCAGTAGTATACCATAAAATTCTTGTGGGTAAGTCGAGGATGGCTATACGCAGTCTTGAGTGTTTAGATCGCATCTAAAACACGGAATAATGTTAGCAACAAATAAAAATGTGGGATGTTCACAGGAAAAAGTCCAAAGGTGTTTTTGCGTATGATAAAAAAATTCTTATATCAAAGGTTTAGAAAGTTCCTCCTCTTCACGGACAATACAAGGTAATTTCGTTAATTTTATATACAGAAAATACAAGTGCTTGCTTTAGGTTGCTTGGTGGACAAAAAATGCTGAATGGGCCAGAACTAATACTTGTAATGTTGTAAATGACAGAGAATACTTAGTAGCACAGTGCGATCATCTCACCGACTTTACTTTGCTTGTGGTATTTTTAATTCACAAATAACATTAGTGTGATAATCAAATAGTGTCGTAATACTTACTCTAGCTCTAAGACTAAAACTTTTGGCGATAGTAGCGAACACCCCCTTCCCAAATCTGACTCTCCCAAAATCGCTGTAACTGCTCTTTGGAAGAACAAGTTTAGGCTCAAGACTTAGGCTCAGTGGAGGGCCAGCGTATCTTAGCCGGACTAAAAATATCTTACGTAATTTTTTCGGGGTCTGAGACTAATATTTGGGTACTATTTACTTAAAAGACCATGCTCACGGTATTTCAACCTTTTCGGCGCCGAAGGCGCCGGAAATTTCCGAAAATTTTTATTTCAAAAGACTATAATTCTAATTTATGGAATTTAAAATTCCGCCTACATTTTTGTCTCGCGTGTACTTGACGTCTCGCTTTTCGTCTCACTTTTTGCTCATTTTTCATTAGACTTTTTTTCTGTGTTAATTTTTTATATATCCACGAAGCTACTTGACCTCCGAAAAGCGACTTCAGCTGTACAGCTGCTCTTCGACACAGCCGAAGCGTGACCCCTAGTAGCGCGAATGTCTTCCCACCATTTCTTCTTGTCGCTTCTGGTATCAACGCCGAGTATCTTAACTCTACGCAACGCCAGTATTATTATTTCGTAAACATTGATAGTGATATAACAATCGCAATAGTTGAACAGGTTTTTGTGGTTTGTTGTTTATTGATAATAACGATGACATATTTTCTTTCATCCAGATGTCGTTTGGTATGAACCTAGAAGTGCAAATGCTAAGAACAGAGCAGATAAAGTTGTTCGTTTTGTTCACACCATTTTGGTACATTAACCAGTGTTCATTTCCCTTGTGGAATTTATGGATGCAATTCATGGCAATCCAAAAGTGCCAGCATTTGAGGTCGCCTTTAAATGGGTGGATCGAGCGTGTCATAAAATTGTCAAATCATCCAAAGGTAAATCCCAATACTTCAACACAGTAATTAAGTTTGCATCCTCGATCGGGATCAGAGATACACAAATAGCGTGCTTCAAACCAGGTAGGTCAATCGAAGCGCCTGGAAATTTTTTCAAGATCAGAAATGAGAACTAGGTCGAGATGGCAGGATGATGAAAAAGAAGGCTGCTACTCTGATAACGAAAACGAAATATTCTTCGAAAAGATCAATAAAAATAGGTGTGGAGGATTATTAGAGGGTGGGGATCAATAGAGGTTATACGGTACCTTAAATATAGGATAAAAACTAGGCATTATGGAAAACAGAACAAATTGTTTTTTAGGATGGAATGGAGACAGATCCAAGTCTCTGTGATGAATGTCTTATCACCATCGATATATTCTTAATTTTGGATCTATTTTCGCACTAATACTGCTACACATTGTTTTTCTTTTTAATCGGTAAATACAAATATAGAAATTCAGTCTTAAAGCTGCCTTAAGGTCATTTTAGTATTCCAGCCTTTTATGAGAATACTTTGAAAAAGCTAAAGCTATGCTGTTATTCAAATCGGACATTGATCTGCCACAATTTTTCTACAACTTAATGCTGAGCCTATTCTACTTGTTCTTTTTCGTATTCTCTGATCAAGGACGATTAGGAAGTGATTTAGCTTGCAAAGTAACTGCTGGAATCACTTATTGGCTGCTGCTAACGTAATTTTAGTAATTGCTTAAGTTGAAAAATAAATTACCGAATTTTCGGCGCTACTAAATATAAACCCCCCCCCCCACCCAATAATTTTTAGGTTTAGGAATTGGCTAATTGTACTATACCCCCAGCACTGAATTTAGCTTGGGGACCAAGGCAAATTTATTTTTTTATTTTTTTACCAAAAAGATTTTGCATTAAAATGATTAGGAAGTGTAAATAAAAGGTTTTTTTTAATACTTTTGCAAAAAATAGTACAATTTAATGCTGGGGGTATTGTACAAGTGAAAGCTGGAGGTATGGTACAAGCGCTCCTAGGAATTAGGCTTAGCCCTTAGGCTCAGGCTTCGGGCCCCAGGCATTAGGCAGAGGGACAACCCGTACTAATTTCAGCATCCTTCGAAAAAAAAGTATGGTTTTTGGGGTACCTGCAAAATTACATAACGTATTCTCTCTAATTATACACCACCCCTAATTCAAAATCGTGTTTTTGGCATTGTGTCTTTGACTCATTTTTGAAGAGTGCTCATAGGCAGGTTACTATCCATTTTGTAGCTCATCTCACTGGCTACAAAATGGATAGTAACTTGCCTATGAGCACTCTCCAAAAAATAAGTCAAAAACACAATGCCAAGAACACGATTCTGAATCAGGGGGTGGTGTATAATTAGAGAGATACGGTACTCAAATGATCTACTTAATAATCCCATGAAAATCGAAATTTTAGGATTCCAACAAAATAAGGACGTAAAAGTAGCTAAAGTATGTTAACCTTGAACCGAAAATCTTAGCTAAAACCTATCATTTTTTTAATAATACTTTTAAACTAAAATTTTTTTTATAAATATTTTAGATGTATTCTGCTTTCTATTTTTCAAGCCTTGCGTATTTTAAAAATATTTGTATGGACTGTTACTTTAGGTGGTAATATTACTCTTAATGTTGTTTAACTTAACTTTTTAAGAGAGAATAGCTATTTTTCTGACTAGTCCAGCTACAATATACATAACATCATTTTGTTGGTTTTTTTTGTTTTACAACTTTTTGTACTACACTAATATTTAGGTGCGCCTACACTGGTTTGCTCTACTTTAGCTGTATTTATCAGTGACTTTTTTAGTAGAAATGATGAATTGCAAGTTTTTTACCTTAATATCTTTTTTGATTTCAAAGAATTTTTTTCATTTCATTTAGTTGCTGGATTCGACCAGATTATGTGTGGTTTGCAGTTGTTTTGCCACTAACTCTGCTAATTGTGAATGGTGTGATTTCGCTCATTATTATTTCTATTCGTCTGTTTCCTAACTTGTTTGGGTTTCAAAAAGTGCTTCGGACAGGGTAAATATTTTTGGTTTATAGAAGCATGTTCATACATGGAGATGGATTTATTCCAAAAAAACTTTTTTTAAAAATACAGTTTTGAAAAATTTGATTAGCCATTAATACATTTCGCCGTTTTTCATTAAAGGGCCTGACCTCTTCCTACTCGGTGGTCCCCGCCAATTCAAAAATTTTCCCTTGATCATTGGAATTCTGTACGGATTTTTCTGCCACGTTTCTAACAAAACTAGGCCTGAAATTAAATTTTAGGCTTAGTTTTGTTAGAAACCTAGCGAAAAAATCCGTACAGAAGTCTAATGATCAAGGGAAAATTTTTGAATTGGCGGGGACCACCGAGTAGGAAGAGGTCAGGCCCTTTAAAGCTGTTAATAAGATAGTCTCGGCACGAAATGGTTAACCCAAAATTTTTTATATTTCAAATGTGGTTTTAGGACCGCATTTTGTCGACGACAACCCGTTATTGCGATGCCAGACAAAATTGTGCAAATTTAAAGTTGCATAAGCATCATGTATATCGAAACTTAAAATATTCAATTGTTCAACTTCAAAATTCAAATTTCAAGAAATTCTCTAAACAGATGTGGAGAAGAAAAAAGCCACTAAAAAAGGTCGATTATTTTTTAATTACTTTTCAATTTTAGGACATTTCTCGAAGGAATTTTCAAGTTCTGATATAGATGATGCTAATCCAACTTTTAACATCTCACAAGTTTGTCACCGGGTAGTTAACAAAATATGGATCTGAAACCACATTTGAAAAATGCAAAATTTGTATTCATCCTTTAAAAAGACAACAATCTTGATTGGTAAGACGACACATTGTTTTATTTGCGTAGGCACAGTTTCATTGCATAATGGTCGATACTTTTCAATGTTTCATCTTACTGGTGGCTATGAGCATTATTGGGAAAAGAATAAAATAATCACACAACACTTAAGCTCCAAAATCATGGCTAAAGGTACGAAAAAGCAGACCAAGGAGAAGCTGATAGCTATATTTTTGTTGCAATTCATATTAGGCATGCCCTGGGTAATCTTTAAAATTTTAAAACCTTAAAAAATAAAATCATTTGTAGATATTTATGTATGCCACATTATTTGCACCACAAGTTACTATGTGGCATTACCTGTTTACCATAGTAAATAGCTCACAAGGCATTGTTTTGTTCTTGCTTTTCGTGCATAAACAGATACAGCTGCACAGAAGACAAGCTAATAACACCCAAACCAGCAGCTGGAGATAATATAGAAGCAGCAATTTATTTTCTGTACTGAACATCTGAATTTTTCAATTTTTTGAAAGTTTTTTATTTCATGTTAATAAAAACTTTACAAAATTATCATGGTTTCCTTGTAAATTTTTTATCATACGAAATTTAAAAAATTGTCCGTTAATGGGCAGTGATTACTGGGTCTAATAAAATTCATCGTACGGACATTTTAAACTTCCTCTGCGTAAACCATAGCAATTAGAGAACAGTTCATCGTACGCACGATAAATTTGAATTGTACAATGAGCTCTTCTCTAATTGCTATGGTTTACGTAAAGGAAGTTGAAAATGTTCACACGATGCATTAGGTGGTATTGATGATCATTATTGTAGATCATTAACATGCTTGTAGATTGTAGATCATTAACCGTAGAACGATGGATCGAATCACGATGGATCGAAAAAAAGGAAAAATAAGAGATAGTTAACCAACCTCCAAGTAGTGGGGTGTGCAGCTGCTGTGTCCTCCGCTCGTTGAACAAAAATCGTCCTAAGAGTCTGCTGAGGAGGTGCCTGAACGTGGAAAAAATTAAGTAAAGGTAGAAGAAGAGCAACGCATTGAGTAAGGATCTAACCGCCAATCAGCTTACATGGAACTTGGCTGGCTAGCGGATATTCGGCAAAAAAAGAGATTTGGTTAATTTTTCGATGAAAATTGTTGAATGCCACCTGAAATTTTGCCACCTGCCAACCCATACGTTTGCCAAATCTCGTTTTTTGATGAATCTCTGGCTAGGGAAGCCTAGTTTTTCGAAGCCTAGTTTTTCTCTGTTCCACCATTGAGCCACTGAGACTGTCAATAATTCACCTCTATTTTTCATAAGTTGTACACACACAGACCCCAGAAAAATTAAGACACTTATTAGTCTAGCCCGAGCCTAACAGCTAATCCTAAAGTTGTTGCTTGGAGGTGTTACGATTTTGGGAGGGTCAGATTTATGGGAGGACAGGGTATTCGCTACTAGCGCCCCTTTCACCTATTTTCATTCTGATCCAACTGAGCGCTGGAAAAGCGGAAATGACGCCCATTCTGAAGAAAATCACTGCGATTGCTGAACTGGTTGCTGTTAAAGTTGTACCAGTGTCAAACATAAATATTTTTGGACGGGAATATGTCAATGAAAAGTTAATGTAGTACCGTCATTGCAATTTGCAATCATGTACCTTTCCCGGCTTCCTAAAGGACAATACTTTTTTTTTGGCGCAAATTCACCTTTTTTCGGCGCAAATTTTTGTTTTGCGTAATTACTAATTAGATTGAAAATTTTCAACTTTTTTGAAAAGTTTTAACATCATAATATAGCCGTGCTCTTCTAGTTTCTGATGAGGTATCATTCATTGCATCATCTTTAAAAAATGTGATACAAAAAGGTAAAAGTATGAACCAAATTGTTGCTCTGATTTGGTTCATACTTTTACCTTTGTGTATCAAGTTTTTCAAAGATAATGCAATAAATGATACCTCATTAGAAACTAGAAGAGCACGGCTACATGATGATGTTGAAACTTTTCAAAAAAGTTGAAAATTTTAATCTAATTACGCAAAACAAAAATTTACGCCAAAAAAAGGTGTTTTCGCGCCAAAAAAAGTATTGTCCCTTCCCAAAATGTTCTCCGGTCTTTTCTTGATTTTGAAAATCAATATGTTCGCATATAACTTAGATTTGAAAGTACAGTCAACTCCCGATTTAGTGTACATCGGATTTAGTGTACACCTCGGTTTAGTGTACACCTGGATTAAATCATTTTGGCCGGCGGTTAATTAAAATGGCTAGAATGAATTCTCGATTTAGTGTACACTTGATTTAGTGTACACCTGGAGCCGGTCCCCAGGGTGTACACTAAATCGGGAGTTGACTGTATAGCTGAAAAATAAATTCCGATCTTGGAGTATATAACCAAAGTTTCTTCTTCTACGATTCATTCGTGCATTTGTTGCAGTGAAATTCGGTCGCATCTTTCGTTTGCTCTACATTTCCAAATGTATGCTTGTCGTCATTGGTTCAATTGGTCTGTGGTGTTGTTGATGGCTGCTGCTATGTTTGCTTCTCTTCCTCCTGATCGCATTTTCTTGACTGCAGATGGTGGGCCTACGTGAGTATTTATTTAAACTTGGTTCTGATTTCCAGTGTCAGTTTTTCGTTTGCAGGCGACTATCGATGAGCAACCCGAATGCCAGTCTTGTGATTCCAAAGGAGATGTGGAAGCTGGCAGAATCTCTTATCGCGCAATGGATCTTGATGTCTCCTGTCTTAGAATTGATGAGAATGAAAACAAGTAATTTTTTGATCTTGTGAGCGTCCAATATACATCTTTTCAATTGAGGATGACTCTTGTCAGTGGGATTGGTGGCTGCAAAATGAATATAAAGTGGAGTAAAGATAGTGAGAATGATCACAAAAAGCTCTCCCTTAGTATGTGTTAGCCATTTGCGTTTTTATCTTTTGGTCATCGGTTTAGAAACTGGTGGCAGTCCCGGGATTACTGAAGACTATGGTGGCTCCAGTTTCGTCTCCGTTGATGTTTTGGATAATGGTATCGCGAAACTAAAGAATGGTGCAAACTTTCCCAACTGCTTTGTGATCTCCAAGTCGAACAACAATACCGTGCAAGGTGGAAAGGTGGTGGACTTTTCGGTCGAGAATATCAAGCAGACTTGTCCAGATATGGCGATCGAGTTTGTATGTCTTTTAATCCTACAGTTAGCGTGTAATACTTTTTTTTTCAGGGCGAGCGCTAAAAGCTTTACGAACCGCCTGGTTCGGTGGGTTCTGGTACGCCTGAAGACAAGAATGATAATACTGTGCTGATCGTTTGCCTTTTCTTTACTGGTGCTTTGTAAGCTATTTTATTAGTCCTGATTTCAGGGTTTTACCCGGATTTCCCCGATTTTAGGATTTTGCTAGCTGCCATTGGTTTTGGACTGTGGTGTTTGTGGAAGAACAGAAGGGATAGTGCCATGCAGCTGCTCCAACAGATGTTAAGGTGGTGCCTACTCAATTTACGAAACTAAGACTCTCCAGACATGTGCGTGATTCTGTATTTATAATATTGATTTTGATTTTCGTTATTTTCAGGCGAAGGTAGCTGCTATCTCGGACACCATGTGAAGAGACTCAGCCAAAACCTACGCCAGAAGTCAAGCCTAGGTAAACTTTGTGACTTGATATTTGTATTAGATCACCAATTCAATTTCAGCAAAGCGATTATAAAAGAAGTGCCGAAGCTTGAGCCTTGTCTAACTGAGGAAACAGAAATCCCATTGCAAAGGTCATTGTCAGCAGCAAAAGAAGGAGAAGGCACAGCGAAAAGTCGTCAACAGCGGCAAGAAGCAGAAGAATCGATCCAAGAAGAGAGCTGCAATAAGGTCAGAGAAACAGTTGAGAAGTTCAGGCCATTTGCCTCCGATGCACAAGAAGTACAAGAAGGGGAATCAGCTGTTTTCGCCGACCTTTCAAGATCGAAGATTACAAGACGCCGGCTATCAGCTGCAAGACAAAAGAAAGTGCTCAGCAAAACAAGTGTGTGGAAGAGACATCAGTCGAAGAACAGAACCCAGCGCCTCCGTCTACAAGCGTGTGCCTCGTTTCCAGAAGGACTACGACGACTACGTGTGTAGTTTGGAAGTAAACAAGTCGGTGGATAAGCCTGAGCCACAAAAGCAGCCGCCTCCTTCAGCCAAGCGCCAGCCTCGCCTGCGGGAGGGAATGGATCCATACGTCAGTAGCTGGTGAATCATTAAAGCAGTCCAGAAAATTCTCTTCATACAAACACCACAGAAATATTCTTGTAAATGGTGTGAATACTGTGTAGCCACCATTGTTTATGTAAAGGGAATATGCCCGTAAGTGTGTAAATGTATCTGTCAATAAAGGCCGAAATATTAAGTATGTGTGTAGTTATGTGACGGTTTGCCATAGGAGAGGAGCATTATATCCTTAGTCTCATTTCTCGGCGCAGCAAAACTTTGATGCAAGGTCATCTTGATTTTTGTCATTACACGAGGTTTCTGTTTCCGAGGTTCTCTCACTTTTTTTTTTCGAGTTGGATAATTTTAGAAGTTTTTTTAAAACTTCTTTTAAATAGAGGACACGGACATTCACCGTACGGACGTTTCACCGTATGTATCATTCTACCGTTGTATTATTTCACGTCTATATCATTTTCACCGTCTAATAAATCGACCTCATTATGATTTAATAGAATCATTTCAAATAACGAGTTCTCATCATATTTTGATTTCTTTGCTCTTACATGTTCTTCCTTTGTAAGATTATACCACTTCCAGAATTCAAAATTTTGGATTGAGCTGAGGTACGAGAGGCGTAACCAGAAAAATTTTCAGGGGGGGGGGTGGTTAAGGCCCTCAAACGTCATTACCTACACTGTTTTTTTGGCTTTCAGGTTGTTTTTTATAATGAAATAAAAAAAAATCTAGGGGGCTTTAGTACAAGGCACTGACAATGTATCAGTACTCGAGTGTCTAGGTAGTGGTACTTGGGTGGTGGCAGATGGTAGCCTCTAGGTAGTATCACCTAAATAGTAGTACTCGCGATAATAGTAGTACCCAGTACCCCAGGTTGTATATTAGACAATTTTTGTGGTGCATCTGATTGTATTTTATCTGTCTTTATCTGATTGTCTGATTGACGTCTCATAACATACAAACCAAGTGGGCGTCTACCTATAATAAAAAAAAATTACTTTGTTGGGTTCCAAAATTCTTTTCTGCACTAATTCGAAGATTCTCAATATGTTTGTCAGTAGTAAAATGGGCAGGAAAGAATGGGCGATTTCAAATTGGGCCAATTCAGTTTGGGCCAATTCAGTTTGGGACATTTTCAAATTGTGCCATTTCAAATTGGTCCAAGTTCAAATTGGGCCAAGTTCAAATTGGGCCTATTTCAAATTGGGTCAATTCAAATTGGGCCAATTTCAAAATGGCGCTACCACGGTTAATAAAAAATTGATTCATTTTAAAAGGAATTCGTAAAAACGGGTTTCATAAAAAATAGAATTCTTCGAAAACCGGATTTCGATAAAAAATTAGTTTGTTTCAAAACGGTTTGGCAGAATGAAGTTTTAAAAAATATAGTTTTATCAATATTTAATTCATCAATAGATAGGTTTATCCAGATTTCTCGACAAATTCATTTCACAACTGGATAAAAAAAAAGTATCTCAGCGACAGTGTAATCTTGAAAAAAGGAAAATCAGCCGGTTATTATAAATTCGGCCAAACCATCAATAATGGTCATATTATAACCATTTTCACAGTTACTTCACCATAAATTTTCACAGTTAAGAATTGCAAATTTCTAGCTGGAGAATATGCAACCATTAGCACGCAAACAATTTGGTAAATGACCGGCCATCTTCCGCCATATGGCCGTGCCCTAACTCAAGTTAAAAACACACGAACCAACTACGAACAAACCCTCACACTTTTATTCAGCAGAATCAAACAAAATCACCCCGTTCAGATCACATAACAAAGACTGGGATTGTACATATTTATAAATCTGATCCACTTTGTAGCTTGCAGAGATGCTCTTTCTTTGTGCCGAAATTCGTTTGTCTTCTGCCTTTTGGTTTACTAGAGTACCTGTTTGAAGGGAGATGAGAAGGATAACATTTCAGGATCACGTGGCTTGTTCGGATCGTTGTTAAGAAGCTGAAGATCTTTCGAATTGAAAAATAAATTACCAAGAGAATGAAAACATTGAAATACCTTGCGATGCTAGTAGACAATTCAGACACGTTCTTCTGAATCATCTTAGCTTTAACTTTATCTGATGCTTGCTCAATGAGGCTTGAGAATATTTGTCGCCCAGCACTCTAAAAAATTCATGCAAAATATTTCCTGTATATCTATAAAATACTAACATCCCCTGTCAGCCAGCTCCGGTATTTGCATTCGAAGTTTCCTGACTTCTATGTCTTCCTTGCACGTTACATGAGTGTGATTCCATAGCTTTTTCCAACGCATTGATCATCTGAATTTGTTTCCATTTCCATTTTGCAGCCTTCTTGTTGTTTCACGCATTTCCAATGAGTGATCTGTT